>CM062807.1:780295996-780582766 GCA_031772625.1 Pinus tabuliformis
CTACAACCCCCTTAGCTCTTGTACTAGCCGATCCATTTACTAGTACGTAGGTGCCAGCCTATTGAATGCTCCAATCTTCATTCGTTCCCCAGCTACTATTAGAAGGGAGCTACCACCCCCTTTGCTCTTGTACTAGCTGGTGTACTAGTACGTAGGCACCGGCCTACAATCTCCTTTCATCCTCTAGGGTCCACATTTCATAAATTTTCAAAATGGATACTCCTGAAGCACAACACTATAATATGAAGGCCACGTTTCATCCAATTTTCACACTGGACCCATCAACATCATTGAAGCACAAAAAAAAAGCAATACTAGCATCATTAATCTCTGAATCACCCAATACTGAATCACTGAGACCCTGTCAAGAAAATGCAGTCACTAGAACACACAGAGTAGAACACTGAACTCTACAACAATATTTAGACCCAACTGTATCATCAAAATCATGCATCAAAGTGCATACGCTACTTGGAAGTGTTGAACCAGCGTGTATACGCAACTTCACCAAAGTGAACCAGCATATATATCATCAATTACTTACTTATAACTTGATGCACTTCCTGACTTCAGACATATCCAGATTATTACATATATAAGGATAATATGTGTGTTAGCAACCAAATCTAGTCCATCAGATCACATAAATATGAGTCATTATGATCCTGATCCATTATTAGAACTCATCCATCAACACTGAGGCTAAACACAATTAACCAAACTGAATATGCAGAATACTAACACCATTAACAGTCATCAGAACTCATCAACAACCAGAACCACCTGTAACTTCAAACATCATAGCTCAAATGGTATACGCTACTACAATGAATCAAACTCGTGTACATACGTGGTTTGACCAAAGCCAACCCGCATACAGATCTATAAATATTCAATCATGGCTTGCAGCTATTTCAAACTTAAGTTATACCCACTTCAGAACATTACATGAAGTATACAGATCTAGAACAAGGATAATCAACCATATAGAGATAGTCCATTTCGAACCATTTGCTCCCGATCTATGCTTAGATCTTGTTCTCCATCAACCGGTGAGATTCCTCCTTAGCTCAGATCAAGAAATGCATCATAAACCCTTTACCTACATATTGGATCTCATACTTCATCATATATTCAAGTCTTTTCCATACACTTGCCTAATGATCTTCTTATCCTTTTATAGTCTTAGGCCTTACTCAATACCATGGTCCAAAACCATAACAAACCAATACCATGGACCCAATACCTGGGATCATCACATCTAACGAGATACTATGGTCCAAAACCATAGGTTCAAATACCAAGGACTAACTACCATGGACCAAAACCCAATGTACGCGCCTTCTCTTGCATAAAAGTGCATGTATATGCATACGCGCCTTTCGATCAATGACCAGTGTATATACGTGACTTTGATAAGAGGAACTTGCGTATACCTTATTTTCTTCATTCTTTGTAGTCTGATCATCAACTCTTTGCTACTGACCTGCAGCACTATGATCTATCATCTATGTGATTTTCCATCAAGGACAACACTTGTCTCATAATGCCAACAATCTCCCCCTTTGGACTTGATGGCAATGCTAACTTCTCATACTGAGAACTATCATCTGATTCCTTTGAGTTGTTCGGCATCCCATGAATTCAGTCACATCTGATATCCCTTCTGTGGATTCATCTAGTTATAAATAAGTGAGTTGTTCTTCTACGAGTGGGTTTCCATCAAGTACAACACATGCATCATAATGCCAACACTCTCCCCCTTTGCACTTGATGGAAACAACACCAAATCACTCTCCCCCTTTGACATCAAGGGCAAAGCGTGGACCAAGATATTCTCTTTCCTTGATAAACATTCTACTGTCCATACTCCCCCTGAGTACCTGCTGAAATCTCTGAATGAGCTCCCCCTTTGTATATGCCAAGATGTATCAATCTGTCCAAGCTCCCTTTGAGTACATGCTGAAAGCTCTGTTCTTACTGAAGTGTGTTGTTCATGCTCCCCCTGACAGTAAGCAAGGTCTACAAAAGGATGTTCTACAAGAAATAAAATGACTCTATACATCATAAGTGACCTTCCTAGCACCTAAGACTCATACATACATCCATCACCCAACCAAGTGGGGATACATCAGAAATTTACATATGACAACCAAGTACATTACATCATTCATCCCAGGAATAATGGTGAAGCCAAAATAGGCCGTTACATGACCTTCACACCATAAAAGAGATACATGACATAGCGACGAAATATTTAGAGCAAGAATTATGAAAGACACCAATAACTGATATCAACAGCATCTGTCAATCAGCAACCATGTTTTCCTTCTGTTCTCCCTCTGCATTTGTTCCACCTGAGATCAATAGCTGTGAACCTGAACCAAGAGCTTCTAATGTAATTCCAACAAAGCATTATCAGAAGTTTATCTGCTCCTCCTGAACCTGTGCTAGATGGTCTCTGTCAGACCCATATCAGACTCTTCTCACCCAGAGTCCGGCCCACTGATTTCATTCAAACCAACATATACGTGACTGTATCCACAGAAACACGCGTATATACGTGGATATTCCTCATAAAACTCGCGTACAACCACTTTCATATCAGCAACCTGTAAATGTCCTGTAACAAGGTATGTCTGAACATAGATATCAACTCATCCTTTTAAACATCATCATGAAATCATTCACATTATATCATATGTGTAAAACACCATAGCCATCTTATCAACAAGATCATCCATGTATCATCACTTGGGAATATCTGCATCAATCAACATATGTAAGTATCAACCTATCAATCATATAGGTAATAAATCATCATCATCATGTCTCCAACAACCAGCACTCTATATCTTGAGCTCAAGATCAACATCAACAATCCTCATCCACATGAGCACCAAGAACTATAGGAATCATAACTGTATTGTATGATCTTTATGCATATGAAGACAACAGCATATGAGTGACTCATCATCAAGTAATGAAGTTGTGTGTTCAAGCTTTGTACTTCTCCTTATTCTTATGAAGATCACCATGTAAGCATCATATATGCATCACCAGAGAATCAAACACAAATCTGATCTGAACATCAACTATGTAACCCCAAGAATCATATGAGATTTTGTCATGGAAAACTCATAATCATAGCAAGATATATCATTTAGCCATATAAGTATCATCACCAAGGACTACTAATCATAATGCCAACAATGCATTATGCAAAACATAAACTCCCCCTTAAAGAAACTTGCGTATGAGATTCAGGACACTGAAGTTTTACACTTTCAGCTTCCCCTGAGTCTATTATGTCTGTGTTGTGCTGTGTCTAAGTATATTGTGTTGTGCCACATCTTTCTGACTGTACTTCCTTCTTCTTCCATATCTTCAAATGTGATGATGTTTTCTCCTTTTGGTATGGTGCCTGTACCTTGTTCCTGCATTCCTTTGCTATATGTCCAAGCTTGTTACATGCATAACATCTCATATGTTTCATATTCCTTCTGTAGCAATCAATAGCTTTGTGACCAAACATATTGCAAGAAAAACAATATCCCTTAAAGTACCTGGAACATGATGTTCTTTTTGTGTGATGGTCTTGAAACCTTCTACTTCTGCATCTGGATGCAACATGTCCAAGATTATGACATACATAACATTCAACATTATTCATTGGAGGAGTAAAAGATTTTCTTTGAAGGATTTATTTCCTTGGTTGTTGATGGGGTTGACCTTTCATTTCCTTGTTGAGCATTTCAGATGTTGCGTTATAGTTCCTTGTCTTAATTTCCAAACTAGATTCACCTTCAATAGATTCAAGAAAACCAAGATCAGTTTTCATAGCAGGAGACCTTTGACTACTAAGAATATCATCCAAAATCTTAGTACTATCTTGAAATCGTAAGAGCTTATCCTTTTCTTCTAATTTATCATTTAGAATATTTACCTCAACTTGAAGTTGCTCTTCCTTTTCAAGATACTGCTTCTTCATGTTTTCTTCAATATTTCTTCCTTCTTCCAACTGATGTCTTAGATCAAGAACTTCATTTTCTTGTTTTTCATGAGCTTGGAGTAGTTCTTCATTCTGCTTCTTTGATTCTTCAAGATCTTCCTTTAGCGAGAGGATCGTAGCTTCAAGCCTTTCATAGTAACTGGATCTATCTCTGAGTTTCTTGATTGTTGTGCTTCTTTCATTTACTTCATTTCTCAATGATGTCACTTCATCCTGCAACTTTTGATATTGATTTTCCTTGTCCTTGAGTAACTTCCTTACCTTGTTTCCTTCCTCTAGTTGAGCTTTTATTTTGGTAACTTCTTCTTTGAAAGCACATTCCATTTTGTTCAATAGATCTTGTTGTTCTCTAATTTTTTCTGTAAGCCTTCTAAATGCTGCCTCTATTTGATATCTTTCTTGCTCACCCATAAGAGCAAATTCAGTTGCTTCTCTATCTCTTTCATCATCTTCACATGGATGGATACTAGAGGTGTCACACGGAATTTGTCAAGGGTGCGGACACGACTGACCTTCCTAGAAGTCTAAGACGTTCTAATGACAAACAAGACAAAATGGAGTGATCTTTCTCTAAATACACCTTTTACAACATGAAAACTACAAGTGTTTAGGCTTACCTTATTCCAAAACGCTGTTGTTGAAGTCCGTTCTTGACGATCCGGATGAGCTCCTCCTTCAAGTCAATTCCTGCAACCACAAACAATCAAACAATTACCAAGCACTTGCATTTCATATAATAAAACATATATTCAACATGCAGACCAAGGAACACATGAAATAACTCATTAACACAAGCTATTGAGAAAAATAAACCAGTTTGTATTAATAACGAAACAAAGAAACTCTTACAACCTGGCCTTGGTGTTGTGCAAGTTCCTCCCAGGGTCCATCAAGGGTTTTCCTCTACTTTGACAAGGCTCACCCTCTTCCAAGTAGAATCAAGTAAAGACAATCTCTCCTTACAAAGGCTCTAATGGAAGACCTAAATCCTGCAGCATTTACCCAAAGAAAATGTATAGCTCCAACCTCTCCTCCTTCTGGCTCAATGCCTTTATTTATAGTGCTGTAAAGAGGTTATTCAGGTCCACTATCAATGGGATCATCCCCCTCTTTGGGTGGGATAGCTCCCTTATTGATGGGATAAGTTCCCCCTTAATAGAGATACATGAACCAACTGGAGGCGCATCCATTTCATCAAACCGGCCTCTAGAATGTTCTAGAAGTAACCACAAGTAACTTTTTCAAGATAAAACTCGCGCATTTTGCCTTTTACAGAGGGACGCACCTGTCCCTTAACATACAGAGCATCCATGGACGCAGATTTTGTGAACATGGTCAGCGTCCCCGCAGGTAAGGCTAGAGAGAACCTGCGACCCCAGAGATAAACATAGTTTTTACAAGACTTTCTCTCTTCTTTGAGTTTGAGATGGATAACAGAGGCATGAGACTTGCCTAAGAGGGTATCATGACTGTTGATTTGAGCCATACTAACTGTAAGTAGTCAAGGTGACATTTTATAGTGTAACAGATTGCCCCCTAAAGTGCGAAGCCTGGAATAGAATAGGGTTTTGTAATTCTAGGAAGGGTGAAGCGCTTTATCATTTCAAGGATTGTCTTGTGGATGGCCTGGTTGGAACCTGCAATTTTCAACACAAAATACATGGATAAGATTATATCATCACTGAGGTAGGCATTCCCATACTCAGATTCAAAACTTTAACTAATGGACTAACTATTCTGATACAGGAATGATCTTGCAGTACATCATTTTTATAGACTTTTGTAGACACAGTATGGACGCAGCCATCTGTTTATGATTAGTCTACATAGATAATGAATACAAAACTCCTCGCAGCCTGGATGGTAGAAACTAGATCCAGGGTCTTCACTTCTACTTCCCGAATTGGTACGATTCTAGCCATGTGATTAAATGATTCGATGTCGAACATGGTAGAAACCACTTGATTACCAGTCAATGATGTAAACTGTTAACAAGCGTGAGAGAAACCACCAGTAATGTCAATGGTTCTCAAAGTACCAAGCACAACCCGTGAAATGTGAATAGATGTTTTGATGTCGAACACTTCACGGAATCCTTTGATCGAAAGTCAATGATGTAAACTGACGTCAAAGGCGAGAAACCTACCATTGATGCATGCAGACTTCAAGGTACTGTCGATTCCTAAGTCATCTTTCTAGATAATGTGTCGATGTTGATAGAAAGCGACCCGTTGCAGGCAAGCCCACAACACGAAATCATTGTTCAAGTTGAAGAAATGTTGCTGTGAGGACTGACTCAGGGATGGTCAAATGGATGACAAGTATTTTGCAGATGAAAGTTTTGCTTGCAGACCTCTTGAACACATAACGACACAACAGATGGCTTGGTGACGAATAACTCAAAGTTAATCCCCGAAACCCGGTTAAAGACTTTCAAAGTGATTTGGTCAACTGTGAGGTAAAAGATTTCCCAACCCAGGTGAATGAAAAGTGTCGTGTTCAAGAGTGGTAATAAAGTTTCTTCTGAGACAAAAGGTGACAAACAGGTTCATTCTTCTCTCTTTTCCCCCACCATTTCTGGCAAGTACCTCTTTATTTTTAACAAGCTTGAGGAGGATAACATATGCTTGATTATAAGCTCATCCTTCGGACGAGTCCAACCTAGTTTAAATTCGAACCCTAGGAAGGAGTGGTTCGTTCCTGTTTGTAATTGAACAGGTCCTCTACTGTAAAAGTTTAACGAGCCCAGTATAGGAGAAACTCGGCGTTTTTCAATTTTAGAGAGTCTGAAAAAACTAAAGGAGACTCCACGTTGAACTTTTTCGTATATTTGTGTCCCTCAAGCCCGAAAAAGTATAAAATAATACCTGGGGGAACCGCTTGATCTTGCGACCAAGGAGTACTTTCATAATTAGTGCCACTGACCTGAAAAGTAAAAAGCGATCAAGGACACGTCGTTTTATTTCCGTATCGAGTTTGAAACGACAAAAACCCGGCAATCTTTTCCTGATTTTACGGTCAGAAAAGAGCTATAAGGGGACCGTCTTTTAATTCCATTTTAACGAGTGTAAAAGAAACGCTCGGCAATCTTTTCATGTTTTAGGAGTCAGAAAAGGGCTTAAAAGATGACTCTGAGGTTTCACTTTTTTGTAAGTTTTAATGAGTTTGAAAAAATGATAAAAATGTACTCATATGGCCGACTTTCAATTTAATTTACGAGCAGGAAAAGACGGAAAGAACTCGGCATTTTCATTTGTTTTACGAGAATGAAAAATAGCAAAATAATCTCGGGATTTTCATGAGTTTAACGAGTCTTGAAAATAACTGAAATTGACTCGAGATAGGTTTCATTTTTACAAAAGCTTGAAACAGATAAAAACCATGCTTCAAATTAGTTTCATTTTTACACAAGCTTGAAACAGAGAGAAAACTGTGCTTGATGCCCCCTAAGCATAACTGCTAGAGCGCATGCCCCCTAGCTTCATTTGGATGAAATGAAGGTTGAGTTACGAGATCATTTGAAAGACTCGACCTAAAACTATAAGAAAACTATGCAAAAAACTGAAATAACTAACCTAAACATACAACTTAACTTTTACGAGATCTAGTCAATCTCTCGACTCAAGCAGAGGAGGATTTGTTTCATTTTTTAACGAGCTTGACACAGGAAAAGAATTATGCTCGGATTCGGTTTCATGTTTACGCAAGCTTGAAATGAAAAACTATGCTTGTTATAAGTTCACATGCCCCCAGCATAATGACGCAAAACGAGGTACATGCCCCCCAAGCTTCATTGCATTCAATGAGGTGGATGGAATGAAGCTTTACTTTCAAGATCTTGGAAAGACTTGAGGGAGTTGTTTCATTTTTTAGTGAGCTTGACACATGACAAGGAACTATGCTCATAACTACTTTCTACAATCTACCTAACAAAAAAATATACTCTAAAAAACCTTGATTCATTTTTTAACGAGCTTGACACAAGACAAGGAACTGTGCTCTAAAAACCTTGATTCATTTTTTAATGAGCTTGACACAAGACAAGGAACTATGCTCTAAAATCCTTGATTCATTTTTTAATGAGCTTGACACAAGACAAGGAACTATGCTCATGACTACTCTCTACAATCTACCTACTTAACCTACCCTTGTTTCATTTTTTAACGAGCTTGACACAAGACAAGGAACTATGCTCAAAAAGTTCGCATGCCCCCAGCATAATGATGCGAAATGAGGTACATGCCCCCCAGGCTTCATTGCATTCAACCGGCTGGATGAAATGAAGGTTTACTTTCAATATTTAACTTGAAAAGGGAGTTGTTTCATTTTTAAAGAGGTTGACACAAGAAAAGAACTATCCTCATACCTGATTCATTTTTTAACGAGGTTGACTCAGTAACAGGAACTATCCTCAAACCTGATTCATTTTTTAATGAGGTTGACTCAGTAACAGGAACTGTCCTCAAACCCTACTTTCTACAATCTACCTACATATCCTAAAATCTAGCTGATTCATTTTTTAATGAGGTTGACTCAGTAAAAGAACTGTCCTCATGCTAGCCTATTTCATTTTTTTACGAGGTTGATACAGGAAAAAACTATCCTCGTAACATTGATCATGGCTTCCAACTGGAGGAAAGACATGTCAATGGACACACCTTGATCATGGCTTCCAAGAGGTCTTCATCCGAAGGAAGAATACTTCTTGGGAAGGAACACATGTCAAGGGACTCAAAAGGGATAAGAACATCGTGTTCAAGTAATCCCATAGAGTTTTCCATGTCAATTACCGGAGCTAAATCAAAGGAAGATGAGCAAATAGTGAGAGGCTCACTTACATCGGTAACTGAAGTCATGGGACCAGTTGCCACATAATTAACCCGTGGCAGGGTAGATACCACTTTAGAATCAGGAACATTTAGGGGTGTCATATTATTGGTAGTTGAAACAAGACTAGGGAACGAAAGCTGGTCTACAGTCACAATACTGCCATCGTGAGGGAAAGACATCACGCGAAAGAGTGTCGATACGACAGCTTTCATTACATAAACATAGTCTCGCCCAAGGAGTAAATTGAAATCCAAGGGACCTCGAACTACCATAAGATCAATACAGACAGTTTTACCTTCCAAGGTAATAGAAAACTTAGGAAGGATCCCTAAAGGTTCACTAATGGTTCTGTTAAAAGCTTTCAGATTCTGCGTAATAGGCGCAAGCTGAGGGGAACCCAAAGCTTTCCAAACAGTTGAGGATAAAATACTAACAGAAGCACCTTCATCTACCTGAGTACGATGTATGTCCCTACCATCCGCCTTGACAATGATTTGGAAAGGGATGGAGGAAGGAAGACGAGGTTCTGTCAGTCTATTCCAATCAAAGGAAAAGACCTCAGTACTTGGAGGGGGTTCTGTAGAAACAGGTGAAATGCCCCCTGGCATAGAAGAATCTGATGTAACAAGAAGAACCTGAGCGGTATGAAGTTCACTCTCTAAATGGAAAGTGGGATCGACCGAATGTGAAATTGAATCGACCACTTGATCAACTAATGGATCATCAACCTGAGTGACATGAGTTTCACTCTCCAATGGGAGAGTGTGACCGACTGTATTTGAATTTGAATCAATCACTCCGTCAGTTGACGGTAGGTTGGGAGAAAGTTTACGGTAACCAGTTGGAAATTCTTGCTGTGGAACAGTAAGGTTTTCCAACAATGTTGAGGCTTCATCCATGTGAGGGCAAATGTGAGTTTGATGACTCCCTTTGCATAACTTACAAGGAAACCTAACTTTACCCTTTTTCCCAGGAACCTGACTATCACTGGTTGATGGATCAATGGAAAGTTGATGAGATTTTTCTGACCATACTTCCAAGACCTTTGGAATACCAGGACAATTGACAAGGAAGTGGTCACCCTTACAAAGCCTGCAAGGGTATTTGGGTTTACGATGCATGTCGGAATTTTCCTCAACACAACTAACACTTACAGCCGTGGTTGGTTGGTTGACTTCTTTCTTATCTTGCTTCTTCTTCTTCTTCTTCTTCCTCCCTTTCTTCTTCTTCTTAGCCTCCTGGTTACTAGCATCAAGGCTTTTACCAGGCGAAGAGGAAGAAAAATTAGGCGAAGAAGGTAAAGGGTCAACAGAAGGTTGGTGATGTTGAGATGGTGAACTCTGTTGAGGTGAAGCATCCGGTTGAGATGGAACAATTGGAGTATTTTGGGCCAACGAAGTTGAAAATAACCATATCGGTAAACCTATTGTAAATCCAGGTAATGACAAAGTAGCCATATAAGGAGGACCAACATTTCCAAAGTAAGGAAAAGTACTAGGATTCTCATTAGGAGGGGTTCCTAGGTTGATAAATTCCGGAACATTTGCCATTATATTCAACTTCAGTGAATTTTATTAACAATTTAAAACTAAAATTAACAATTAACAATTCACACCTAACAACTAAAATTCACAATTCACACCTATGGTCTCTAAAAGTAAAAACAAACAAATTAACACGCGCTATCAAATCTAGGAGTCAAACCACACACAAACAGTAAGCTCTCCGGACCGAAAACAGTAGTTGGTGATGAAGCCCAACATCACAGAATTCAGTACAGAAATGGCGGGTGGAACAGTTACCCCGGCAACCTGCTTAATGAATAGACCGGCACAAGTTCCTCCACTTTAACCGTCTCGAAGTGAAGTGAACCCCCCGGAAAATCCAAGTGAGTATAACCGACGTCTGCTCCAGGTACAATGGGACCTTCCCTCCACCGTCACCTCGGTAGAACCCTAAAGATTATGGTCACTAAGGTCACCAACAGTAACAAATACACCTGGGGGAACAGTCTAAACTCCGACAGCACGCAAGGGCAGAGTAGCAAGCTCAATCCCCTTACCGGCTCCTTGACAACAATCCAAAGTTTACCGATAAGTGACCCCTGGCTCCTCGACAATGGTTAATCCGAGGTTTACCGTTTGTAATACGTACTGTCTGGCGTCGTTCCCAACGAGGGGGGAATGATCCCCTCACTGGTTCGGACACGAGCTCGTGCTTCTCCTTTAAGAGGAGCTTTCCCAGAGTGCAATTGAAACAATTGGATTTATTCTACGCAAGATAAACTATCTGTTTGGTTTTGTAGTCTTGGAGAGTTAAGTACTCACCTACTCCAAGACGCTAGCCTAAGCTATGTTGGTGTTTCAGAGCCCTAGAAATGTGAAAATTACTAGATGAATTTTAATTAAGCGCTGTGTTATTAAGGCTGTTATTACTCAAATGGGTAAATGGAGATGAAACCAATGGTGTTATGACCCGACTCAATTGAATGCAATCGAAATATGATAATGCAATCCTTTCAATTCGATGAATCCTAACTAGAGTAAGGAGAGAGTTTCCATTCACTTCCAACAATGCAAAAAATTGATCATTAAGAGAAAATTTAACAAATTCTCTAATGCACTAATTTCATCAAGAAAAACTAATGCAAATCAATTCCAAACCAATTTTTTTATTTTTATTTTTGTGTAAATTCAAATCAAAGAAAGCTGATCTAAATCTACGATTGATTTTTCAGAATGTAAACTATGCAATTGTAATCTATGCACAATTCACATGAAAAGTATGCAAATGTAATCTATGCACATTTTTCAATAATATTCTGAAAATGAGAATTCTAATTGTGCAAATGTGATCTATGCAAGAGAATTCTCAAACACAAGACGATTCTAATGTGATCTAAGAACCAATCAAGTGCAAGTTGAGAAAATTGGGTGAGAGTTCCAAAGATCAAATAAAAACACTCAAAGGCGATTAACACTCATACACAATTTAGCCCCCCCGGCGAATGGGGGGGAAATTTTTTTGCAAAAACAAAAGCAAAAAGATGCAAAATTGTGAAAAGACTGAGACAAACCGCCAAGTAATGACCAATGGAAATCAAATCAAGAATTTCTCAAAAAGAGACTCAAAACACCCAATTGATGAAAGCTAAGAGCAGGAACAAGCTTAGGTGAAGATTCTGGACAAGGGACTAATGAATCTGGGCAGAAAAAACTAAGAAAAAACAAAATCTAAGAGCAAAAAAGGAAAAAAATGGAATTTTCTCAAATTTTGGCAAGGGACGCAGGCAACCCGTTAGCATAGGTGCGGGCCCGCTCTGTGCACGCAGCAAAAGTGCGTCCAGGGACGCACTGTGTAGCACTCAGAGGGTGCGTCCGTCTGAAAAACTCAAGAAAAACCAAAATAAAACTAATCCTAAGCTAACCCACCCAGAGACAGAATCACAGAGCCAAAACCAGAAAAATAAAAATGATTTTCTCAGAGCAAAGTTCACATAAAGGAAAAGACTTTTCTCATCAATGGAATCTATCCCCAGTGGAGTCGCCAATTTGTCACACGGAATTTGTCAAGGGTGCGGACACGACTGACCTTCCTAGAAGTCTAAGACGTTCTAATGACAAACAAGACAAAATGGAGTGATCTTTCTCTAAATACACCTTTTACAACATGAAAACTACAAGTGTTTAGGCT
Organism: Pinus tabuliformis; assembly: GCA_031772625.1. Classification (NCBI taxonomy): domain Eukaryota; kingdom Viridiplantae; phylum Streptophyta; class Pinopsida; order Pinales; family Pinaceae; genus Pinus; species Pinus tabuliformis. The sequence goes on from CM062807.1 coordinate 780,308,532, forward strand.
TACCTTATTCCAAAACGCTGTTGTTGAAGTCCGTTCTTGACGATCCGGATGATCTCCTCCTTCAAGTCAATTCCTGCAACCACAAACAATCAAACAATTACCAAGCACTTGCATTTCATATAATAAAACATATATTCAACATGCAGACCAAGGAACACATGAAATAACTCATTAACACAAGCTATTGAGAAAAATAAACCAGTTTGTATTAATAACGAAACAAAGAAACTCTTACAACCTGGCCTTGGTGTTGTGCAAGTTCCTCCCAGGGTCCATCAAGGGTTTTCCTCTACTTTGACAAGGCTCACCCTCTTCCAAGTAGAATCAAGTAAAGACAATCTCTCCTTACAAAGGCTCTAATGGAAGACCTAAATCCTGCAGCATTTACCCAAAGAAAATGTATAGCTCCAACCTCTCCTCCTTCTGGCTCAATGCCTTTATTTATAGTGCTGTAAAGAGGTTATTCAGGTCCACTATCAATGGGATCATCCCCCTCTTTGGGTGGGATAGCTCCCTTATTGATGGGATAAGTTCCCCCTTAATAGAGATACATGAACCAACTGGAGGCGCATCCATTTCATCAAACCGGCCTCTAGAATGTTCTAGAAGTAACCACAAGTAACTTTTTCAAGATAAAACTCGCGCATTTTGCCTTTTACAGAGGGACGCACCTGTCCCTAACATACAGAGCGTCCATGGACGCAGATTTTGTGAACATGGTCAGCGTCCCCGCAGGTAAGGCTAGAGAGAACCTGCGACCCCAGAGATAAACATAGTTTTTACAAGACTTTCTCTCTTCTTTGAGTTTGAGATGGATAACAGAGGCATGAGACTTGCCTAAGAGGGTAGCATGACTGTTGATTTGAGCCATACTAACTGTAAGTAGTCAAGGTGACATTTTTTAGTGTAACAAGAGGATAACAAATTCATACCTGATAGATCTTGTTCATCTTCATTCTAAAGTGATTCTGAACCTGAAGTGCTTCTTCCACATAATCCGCAATCGAGGCTCCCACTGTCATAGACTTTCTAAGATGTATTCTTCTTCTTAGGTGATTTCTTCTTAAGCTTCTTTCCCATTGCTCCACGGATCTCCTTAAAGCGATCAAACTTCTACCAAAGGACCTGCTCTGATCCCAATTGTTGGAAATAATACTGAGAGGGGGGGGTGAATCAATATTATCAAATCAATAAAACTTTTCATTTCCATATTAAGATTCATATACGCTACTTCAGTTAATGGAACCTACATGTATACGCAACTGTATCTAATGCAACTAGCGTATATCTAGAATACTTATGATTCAGTTAATCTATTAAATGTTGATCTTTAGTTAGTGCATCAGAACTACATTAACCATATGAACAGTAAGCAGGTGCAGTAAAATAGAACAGATCATCACACACAAGAAGCACACATGAACACCATGATATAAGGTGGAAACCCAATGTGGGTGAAAAACACCTGCTGCAAGTTGTCTCTATCTTCTTTTAATAAGAAACTTCATTTTGCAATAGTTCTATACGGGTGCAGTCTTATACCAGTACACAGGCTTCTACCTGGAGAGGGCTACAACCCTTTCTTGTTTTCTAGACTCTCCTGGATGGGAGCTACAACCCCCTTAGCTCTTGTACTAGACGATCCATTTACTAGTACGTAGGTGCCTGCCCACTGAATGCTCCAATCTTCACTCATTCCCCAACTGCTATTAGAAGGGAGCTACCACCCCCTTTTCTCTTATACTAGCTGATGTACTAGTACGTAGGCACTAGCCTACAATCTCCTTTCATCCTCCAGGGTCCACATTTCATACATTTTCAGACTGGATACTCCTGAAGCACAACACTATAATCTGAAGGCCACGTTTCATCCAATTTTCACACTGGACCCATCGACATCATTGAAGCACAAAAAAAATCAATACTAGCATCATTAATCTCTGAATTACCCAATACTGAATCACTGAGACCCTGTCAACAAAATGCAGTCACCAGAACACACAGATCAAAACACTGAACTCTGCAACAATATTCAGACCAAACTGTATCATCAAAATCATGCATCAAAGTGCATACGCTACTTGGAAGTGCTGAACCAGTGTGTATACGCAACTTCACCAAAGTGAACCAGCGTATATATCATCAATTACTTACTTATAACTTGATGCACTTCCTGACTTCAGACATATCTAGATTAATACATATACAAGGATAAATGTGTGTTCGCAACTAGATCTAGTCCATTAGATCACATAAATATGAGTCATTATGATCCTCATCCATTATTAGAACTCATCCATCAACATTGAGGCTAAACACAATCAACCAAACTGAATATGCAGAATACTCACACCATTAATAGTCATCAGAACTCATCAACAACCAGAACCACCTGTAACTTCAAACATCATAGCTCAAATGGTATACGCTACTACAATGAAGCAAACCCGCATACATATGCGCTTTCACCAAAGCCAACCCGTGTACAGATCTATAAATATTCAATCATGACTTGCAGCTATTTCAAACTTAAGTTATACCCAGTTCAGAGCATTACATGCGTCAATATACAAATCTAGAACAAGCATAATCAAACATATAGAGATAGTTCATTTCAAACCATTTGATCCCAATCTATCCTTAGATCTTGTTCTCCATCAACCGGTGAGATTCCTCCTTAGCTCAGATCAAGCAATGCATCATAACCCTTTACCTGCATACTGGATCTCATACTTCATCAGATATTGAAGTCTTTTCCATACACTTGCCTAATGATCTTCTTCTCCTTTTATAGTCTTAGGCCTTACTCAATACCATAGTCCAAAACCATAACAAACCAATACCATGGACCCAATACTTTGGATTAGCACATCTGATGAGATACTATGGTCCAAAACCATAGGTTCAAATACCAATGACTAACTACCATGGACAAAAACCCAATGTACGCGCCTTCTCTTGCATGAAAGTGCGTGTATACGCATACGCGCATTTTGATCGATGATCCCGCGTATATACGCGACTTTGATAAGGGGAACCTCCGTATACCTTATTTTCTTCATTCTTTGTAGTCTGATCATCAACTCTTTGCTACTGACCTGCTGCACTATGATCTGTCATCTGTGTGATTTGCCATCAAGGAAAACACTTGTCTCATAATGCCAACAAAGACTACTCTCGGAAGGATGAGGTTCTTCACTACAAGGATCGAGTATTTTTATCCTTGAACTCCACCCTCAAAAGCCGCATCTTGGAAGAGTTTCTCTCCTCTCGAATTGTAGGACATTCAGGCTTTCATAAGACTTATGTACTACCATGCCGCTCTTTATTTTGGACTAGCATGAAGAACAACATTCTTACCTTTGTAGATGAATGCAATGTACGACAATGCAACAAATAGGAAATGATCAAGTTACCAGGAACCTTACAACCATTTCCACTCCCTGCTTCCATCTAGATGGATTTTTTCATGCATTTCATTATAGGTCTCCAAAAGTTAGGAAAAAAATCATTCACATTGGTGGCTCAATTTTTCATGGACCAAATATTCAAACTACATGGCATGCTGACTTCCATTGTGTCTAATCAAGACCCCACTTTTACCAGCAAATTTTGGTAGGAACTTCTCAAGCTCCAGGGAATGCAATGTCAATTGAGTACATATTATCATCCCCAAACATATGGTCAAACCATATTATTCAAAAAATGTTTGGATACCTAGCTGTACTGCTTCACTTTATACAAGAAACATCAATGGGTATAATGGCTACCTTTAGATGAATTATGATATAATACTAACTATCATGAAGCCACCAAGATGGCATCATATGAGGTAGTGTATGGCCAACTCCCACCTTCACCAGCTTCTTATATCCCTGGATGTTCCAAAGTACATGCAGTTGATCATCTCCTACAAGATCGTGCCACCATGATCGCTCATATCAACGATAATCTACAACAAGCTCAAAAAATAATGAAGTAACAGGCCGACCAACATTGTTCCAAGTGGTCATTTCAAGTAGGTTACTAGGTTTTCCTATGAATATAACTGTATAAGAATACCTATCACAAAGAAGAGGGCTACCATAAACTAGCACCAAAATTTTATGGGCCTTATCAAGTACTTGAGTGTAAAGGAGAAATTGCTTACAAATTGGCCTTGTCAACTACTTCAAAAATCCATATGGTCTTCCATGTATCGTGCCTCAACAAAGTTGTGTGGAAACATTTTAGGTTTCAAACAATTATACCATAATTAGATGAGGAAGCCTCACTTTGGCTCTTACTAAAATAGGTCCTTGATACTCGCGAAAGACATATCCATGACAACATGATCAAGAAATTCCTAATCAAGTGAAAAGACACCTCTCCAGAAGATGCAACATGGGAATCGACCACTATTCTTCAATAGCTTCTGCATTTTCAACCTTTAGGAAAAGGAAAATTTTGATGGGGAAGGACATGTTAGTGTCCAACCCCAACCCTTTTATTTATGTAATAAGCCCAAGGGGCCTATTCAGAATAATAGTTAGTTAGTTGAGTCAATAATGTCCATAAGCGGTTATCCACATTAATAATAATTGTAAGTGGTTGACTCACATTATAGAAAAGGGACCACAATTAGTTATAAATGGGCCATAGTTTATAAATAAAGTGGTTAACCCGTGTTATACAAGGGACCACTAGAAGTTAGGGTTTTGGGTGTCATTAAGTTATAAATAGCCTTAGATAGTAAGGGAAGAATCGTCGAGTCTTATTGTAATTGAGCTATGCTCTGTTGTAGGCTCCCCCTCAAAGAGGTAAGTGAACCTTGTATTCTTCTTCTGAACAACAAAATATATTTGTACCCTATCTGATTTCATGTAATATTTTTTTTCCGGGCTATATTGTTTCGTATTTATGCTATTCTAGTTTTCTCGCAGGTCATGTGCATAATAACATGGCATCAAAACATGGGGTCCCCTTGACACTTGCCACATGTCACAGTTATATTGGTTTGAGATGCGGGTGTGGGCTCTGTTAAAATATGCATAGGTTAACAATCAATCCATCATTTATGAAATTCATGACTGTTAAATCTACCATGAGATGCATGAACTTTAAGATAGTGAACTAGTGTACAAGTCTACATGTCACTTGTTGTTGGTTTCCCTCAATGTAATGGATCAAATAAAACATGCATGACATTTAACAATTTTGGTTTTTTTCCCATTTTTCCACAGTCACATTCAAAATTACTTATCTTCTTATCTGATAAGAGTTTGAACAAGTTTGATATACCATTGGAAAGGTATGGAAAAGGAATATTCAACCGTACCATCTATAAATTAATTTGAAAATCATACGTTCAACAAAATATCAATAAAATTTGACCCTCTTTGTTATCATTTGATATTATCTATCAAGTCATCAAACTATTATACTCAACAATATACCTCCTTTGACTTACCCTTTGACATCAATTACATTGATCAACAGCAAGGAAAACAATATGTCCAATAGAAATTTGTATATAGAGAAATGAATTATGGAAAATAATGAGTATTGAGGATGGAAAACCTAGGAAGGACCTTGCAATACCTTGTAATTTCTACAAGTTAAGAATTAGAGATTGCTAGTGGATGCTTTATAGTAAGCCAACTTTCTTATTGCATGTGAAAACATAAGAAGGATGGATTTCTCAAGAAAAAACTTAGCAAAGAAAGGGATATATGATGTTGAAAGGATGAGTGCAATAAGAAAGAAGAAACTTAAATGAATTTATTGCAAAATATTTGTGTGGCATGATGCCTAAAATCAAGAAGTCTTTGTCAAAAACTAATGAGTTAAATTGTTCTTTTGGTATCCTTAATAAATAGAGAAATAGAAATAGAGATGAGTATTGAATTAATATTTCATACTTCTTTTCAACACATTTTTACATTATGGAGTTAAGAACTCTCATGAATAACATAATTGCCACAAAATATTATTATAACAGGATTGGTTTTCTTGATGTTCATTATAGGAACAATTCAAGATTGATGACATGATTCAAGTACATGGAAAGAGTCATATTGAGGATGATTTTATTCAAAATGGAAAAGAATATTATACCCCTATGAGAGTATTATGTGGAAATTTAAGAAGTCTTTCAAGTGTAACTAGTGTCTACAATAGATGAAAAGATCATGGTTCTATGTAATAGAGTCATAGGGTAAGTAAAGTTCCAATGGATGCACCACATCCCTAAGGAAGTGACATGGGATCTAGAGGATTTAATGCAAGAGGAACACCTATGTTTTGTTTTGAAATTTTTATATAAAAAATATATTGTTTATAATGGTGGTTTGCATCAAGGTTGATGCAAAATCTAGGGGCAGGGGAATGTAACACCCCAAATTGATCCATATGTTAGTAATGTATTTGGACGTGTTGAATTAATGAGATATGTGAAATGATGTAAAGTGTAAATTATGTATTAGATGATAATAAAAATGAAAATTATAGGATGAAGACAAAGAAATACGAAATAATGGGAGGTTGTGATTCCATAATATAGGGAATAAAGGGGCTTAAGGGGACTGAAGGAGCTAAAGAAAGAAAATATTAATTTATTATGAACTTGAGTTGTAAATTTATGTTTCATAAGTCTTTGGGCCTTGAGATGAGTTGTCAAGTGAGATACATGGATTTCTTAGGAAGCCATGTAATTTATTATCAACATACAAATATATTCCATGATTGTGGACATGCCTTCTACATTCATTCTTCCTAGAGGTTTGCATCTCAAAGGATAAGAGCCATATGAATGCCCTTTTTCTGTAAGCCTAAGATGCCATGGTATGACTTTAATAGATTTATGGAAGTGACTATTATAAAACAATATGTGGAATGTATGACCTTATACAAGAGAAATCATTTCCATGAAGTAAAATTAGTTATCGATAAGAATACATCGATTCCCTAGCATAGAGGTTTCCTATCCAATATATTCTAATGCCTTTGAGAGAAGTTTCATAGCCTTAAGGACTATGTGGCAAAGAAGGCAATCCCATTACTAGGTTGTGTAAGATGATGGATGGTGGATTGGGATAGTAATCGACAATTAAATATTGGGAAATTATAGAAAATGGACTGTGTCAAGAGAAATATAGCCACCCATTACTGATTTTGTCCTTCTAGAATCATAACTTAAAGTTAGTGATGAACTCTTTTTGAAGACATTAAGTGCAAGAAAGAGTATATAAATAGGTGGAATGGTCGTTGCCTAGTTGATGTTTATTTTCTAGAAAGATAGTTCTTATGATTTATTGATGATTGTGTGAAATTAATGTTTATATATTTTTGGGCCCATAAAATGCACATTTTTACCGTCCATTTACCTTTCTTTGAGAATATTCAATATTCCTATGTTATCCTTTTCTTTGATGACATTTTTCTTGCGACTCATATTTTGAACCAAGGGACAACCTTGTTTATGGATTATATTATATAAGTGATAATATAGGTATGCTAGGTAGTTTATAATTATTTTTGGATCACTCATGTGATGGTTTAGAAGAAGTGCATTGATTTGTTGCACACAAATGATACTAGGTCAAGGAATGCACACTATCACCTAACCATTGTTTACTATGTTATTACTTTTGACACTGCTACTTCTAAAACCACGATGTAGCATTCCTTTATTCTTGATGAATCTCGAGCATTATTTCTTTGATTGATGCTCAAGGAAGGCTATGAATGAAAGTTACCACATTGAAATAAGCCTCATCAAGATTTGAGAAGCATCAACCATTGTGATATTTTGGAATGTAATGTAACAAATTATTCTATTTCAAACACTTGATGTAAAAAAATATATGCACATCATATTGTTTCCCTAAATAACTATCCACTAGTTTGGATATTTTGTTGGGAGACTAGCCCTCTTGATCTTTATATATTAAGGGATCTTGAGTCACTCATGGGCTAAGCAATATAGAATAGAAAGGGGATGTACCAAAGAGAGAAAAACACAATGAGACTACGAGACTACTATATTACTTGTTCTATAATAGAGAATGAAACTTTTTACCATGTGAGCACTAATTGGCGAATAAATTTCATAGCTCTCATTAGTGAAGGAGGGCCCCCTTTACTGGTTAGGTGCTACAATTCCATTTGTGTTGGTAATTAGGTTTATCATAAATGTTTTGTGATTTCTTCTATTATGATTTTTTGAGTAGTTTGCGATTTCTAATAGTTAGAATTTACACCTATTCTTACTGAGAGAGGTTTCTTTATTGAGATTGAGATTATTTTGTGTTGTTATTGCAGAAGTGATTTAGTTTTTGTTACTTGCAGGGAGGGCTTGTTGATTATTGCATACTAGTGTAATTATTGATGTTTACAAAATTTTGAATGGTTGTTAAGAGAGGAATTTGTTCGAATGCTGTAATCGCTGAGAATTATTTTTAGATTAAAATTCATTTCTTTTGATATACGAAAAAATCATTACACGTTTGTGGTTAGGTGAAGTTATAGTTGATATTTATGAAGTGTACTTAATTACACAGAGTTTGTGTCTTTGCTATTTTAGTAGAATATGGTCTTCAAGTGTGAGTTTCTTAGCTACAGAATCATTCAGAACCACCAACATTATAAAGGGATTTATTGTCTGCATAGACTTTGCACAAGACCTTCAAATAATAAGCGATCCCTGGATTGATAATTAATCTGAAATGTTGTTTAGTTGTCCTGAATAGACAATTTCTGACACCAACATTTTTGCACCATTGTTGTGGAGGTTATAAGGGCATAAAAGAACAATCTAGTGTTAGTTAACTACATTATATCTGGTACTAATGGGGCCTAAGAACTAAAGATCTAAGGGGAATCAATCTACGCACCTACCACCTATCTCTCTTCAGGGACAGAACATGCTAGCCTCTCATCCCACATGTACCAGATCATTTACACTACATGTGTGAATTACATAAAGTTTACGAATAGAGATAGAAAAGAACATCATTAAAACAACAATCCTACGGGGAAAATAGGTCGAGGTCATGGTTGAGGATGAAAGGATCTGGGAAGAAGGACATATATATAGGAAATAATTTCAATGGAAAAATAAAGATTTCGTTATGTTATAGGAACTAGTCATTAGGCCATTCAAAGAAGTCACTCTACTGAAACAGTAAAATAAAAACTAAAAATGGAACTTGAACCTAAGGAGAACCTTTTGAGGTGATAGATATGGTTCATATCCGATTTTTTTCACATTACTTGTGAGATTCATAGAGATATCATTTTTTTCTTCTTGTCCTTTTGGAGCGAGATCACTTACATACTTATAGTGGCTCATGTGTTAACTTGTAGGTCCACATCAAATCCTTGGGCTAGGATGACATATCCATATGGAGACAATTTTGTTCGTTTAGCTCAGAGAGATAGTGACAATGTCTTGGAGTATGGGTTTTACTTGTGTAACATAACATTTTGTAATTATATTCATAAATCCTAAAGACATCAAGAAGAAGTCTTTGACCTAAGTAAAACACTTCTTTCTCATGAAACCCATGATGCAAGGAATAAAATAAAGATTTGTTTCTTCATTATAAAATCATAATTACAACTTGTGGTGAAAACCAAACCTAGTTACACTTTCTTCAACACTCCCTCTTAACTAGGGAGGTTTCATACATGGTACATGGTTATTCTCAATATAGAAGAGACCTATCAAGAGGAGTTAGACTAGTAATTCATCTGTATAACATCATATAACCAACATTGTCACATAGCAAGGCATTGACTAATTGTTCTATCTTACAATAGATCAGATCACAATGTTGGTGAGACCAATGACTTTATACACCTTGATCATTGTCACTCTAGGTACATACCCACCCGGCTATTCACCGAGTATTTCTAGGACTATTCTTATCTTGGGTTCCCATCCCTCAAAGAATATCGGTCCTCTTGCCTACTATTGTCTTGGATATAATGTCATGTCTATTTTCTCCCTCTCAACTAGGGAAGATATGCCCATTCCTGTAAAGGAATGTAACCAATCTCCTTTTGACCAGGAACTTGCCCAAGCTCCCTATTAATAAGGGACTCTCCTTTCCTCAGCACCTTCTTCTCTATGTGTCCTTCAACTTCTTGATAAAATTGTTTCCTTGATGTCATGAAGTTCAATTGAGCTTCTTCCTTGTAGGGAATTGGCCATCGATCACTTTCCTTCTTGGTTCATCATGTCATTTCTTCCTTCATGGAAAGTGGCCTTCTTGGTGCATATCTTGAACCTTATTCATTTGACTACTTCTTTTTCATCATGCTTATTTCAGGAGTTTCCATCTACTGCATGAATGTTGGTTGTACTTGTACTGACAATTATTGTTCTAGTAGCCCTGCATGAAATCATTTAGATATCATTCAAGAAATCAAATCATAACATTAAATCAAATTGTACATTTTGAGATGGCTCTTTATTTTAGGTCCCTATAATACTAGTTATTCCCTCATTACTATTATCATTGTAGCCCTTATTGTTATTTATTTTCCCTTATTGTCCCCATATTGTTATTATTGTTCCGCATAGAAGCCCACGATTGTTATTGTTGTGCCCTTATATTATTATTCTTATGTCGGCTTTGATTATATTGTGACCCCTTGGACTCCTATATATATAAAGGAGGTTTTTTCATTTGTATTATCCAAGAATTTTTCATTTATGTAACGTAAAGGAGGTTTCCCCCTCAAAGAGGCTGATTTTCAAGTCATTGATCTATCATTTCTTCTCTTTTGTGAGCGGGTTACATAACATTTGGTATCAGAGCCTTTGGATTTTAGGGTTTCGCTGCTCCAAATAGGTCATCGTGGCATTTTCGCTATAACATTGTTTCTATGATGTTTCAAAAGATGAAATTAAATTCCATTTGAAACGAAATCTCGATGAAATTGGGGTCTGAATTTTAGATCTTTTCTCACTACATTTTCAAAGATAGGATCCAAGGAGGTTAGGGTTTTTACAGGCTCCCGAATTATATCTCAAATAGGTGACCTATGGAAATTCTTCATACCTTTCTGTCTGAGAATTAGATTGAAATTTTGTAAAACGTTACAGAAATATGACGACATGTAGTTTTCTATGTATCAGTTTTAGGTTCTAAGGTCGAAATAATGACACATGGCACTTTGTACAAGTTCTCTCTACTAAACCAGTCTATAATCGTGTCATCGTGGAAGAGTTGGCATAAATCTTCCTTAGAGAATCCAATATTTATTGGACTTGTAGTGTTAGTAAGAGGACGGAGAGGGCTACCACAGGATACAATTTCAAACCTTAAAGATATGAAATTACAAAGATAAAGTAGATTCAATATCGAGCTCCTACAAAGTGAAAAACGGTGCGTAGTTGTTTATAAATTTTGCATAAGTTGGGTTTGAAAAATTAGTTTGAAGGAATTCCAAGGGAATAGTGAAGCATTATTATCATTAACTGATGGCCCAAAGAAAGAAAATGGAAATACCTAGTAAGCAACCTGAAAGCTCTAGCATGAATCATAAAGAAGAGGAAGAAATGGAGCATGATATATCAAAATTACGAGACTAAGTGCAAAAAAATTCACTCGCACAAAAGGTAACAAAATCTAAGATAGATGGTTTAAAGAAAGGTGTGGAAGCTAAGATGGATGGGATGGAAGCTAATATGGATGGCTTAAAGAAATGCGTGGAAGGTAAGATGGATGATTTAAAGAAAGGCGTGGAAGATAAGATGAATGACGTGGAAGCTAATATGGGTGATGTAGAAAAAAAAACGTAAAGGCAACATGGAAGATTTGAAGACATATTTGACAAAGTTGCTACAAGAAATTCTTACTAATGGCAAAAGGCAACTAAAGGAATCTCATGATGAGAACAATATAAATGTTAATCATGATTTCATAGACTTATTGTTGTATTGAAGACCCACCATATTCCAAAGATCAATATGAGGAAGTTTTATGGCAAAGATCCCGTAACATGGATACTACAAATGGAGCAATATTTCGATCTCCATAATGTGAAAAACACACGAAAGGTACTTATTGCAACTTTATATTTGGAACTAAATCAATTTATATGGTATCAATGGCTTTGCTCTCATAAACAAATTGTCACTTGGGAAGTTTTTATGGAAGAAATGATAGCACATTATGAGGATACAAAAAGAAACATCTTTCTTAGCCAATTGATAAATCTCAAACAAGAGGGTTCAATAATGGAGCACATTGAGGACTTACAAAAATTGAACATAAGGGTAAGAGATATTCCAGAGGAGCATGGGATTGATGTGTTCATAGGGACTTTAAATGATATCATCCAACATGAGGTTCACCTTTGGGAACCTAATTCATTGGAGAAGGTATTCAGGTTGGAAAGAGAAATGGAAAGAAAAATTATGGAAACAAGGAAGCCTACCACTCACAACTATAAATATGGAAGTGTTGTTTTCCATAGCCTTCCACAACCTATAAGGTTGAAACCACAGAAAATGGAAGAAAAAAGAGAAAAATGGATTTGTTACAGTTGTGATAGCAAATACACTAAAGGTCATAAGTGTGCTGAGAATAAATTATTTTACATAGACTGTGAAGAGGAGGAAGAAAAGGAACAAGAAATTTCAAAAGAAGAGGATACACCAAGAACAAACCCTAGAGAAAGAAGAAATGGATCCAACCATATCTTGTAATGCATTGGCCATAATTACCACTCCTCAAACTATTAAGATAGAAGGACATATCAAGAAAAAAAGGTAATAGTGTTGATTAATTTGGGAAGTACCCATAATTTTATTCATTGTAAGATAACCAAGGAATTGAATTTCTTTATATATCTAGCACTAGAGTGTCAAGCGATGGTTGCAAGTGGGGGAACCATAAATTTCTCTAGAAAGTGCCATAATATCAAGCTATCCATGCGAGAATATGTCTTGAATAGCCCAATGCTTTCCATTCCATTGGGTGGTGTTGATGTTGTACTAGGAGTCTAATGGCTACAATCCTTGGGTACAATAGCTTTTAATTTTCAAGAAATTTTCATGAAATTCTTTTTAGAAGGAAAGGAGGTTGATTGAATGGGTATCGCAAGGAAACTGGGAAAGATAATTAACTCTAACAGAATGACAAAGCTTCTAAAGAAATAACAACGAGGCATAATTGGATAGTTATGTTCGCTAGAGGTTCCCACATCGAAATCATCTATTTCTCCAGATCTCAAAAAAGTTTTGGACAATCATTCCAAGGTATTCTAGACTCTGAAAGGCCTCCCACCTATTCGTGATCATGATCATGCTATTCATTTGATTTCAGGAAGTGTTCCTTCAAACATCAGGCCTTACAGATATCCATATGCCCAAAAGAGTGAAATTAAATGTATGGTTGCATAAACGCTAGAGGCTAGTATAATTCAACCTAGTTAAAGTCCCTTCTCCACTCCAGTAGTATTGGTGCGCAAGAAGGATGGGTCATGGTGCATGTGACTGGATTATAGGTAGCTCAACAAGCTCACTATTAAAGATAAATTTCCCATTCCTGTCATTGATAAATTATTGGATGAACTCAATGGATCAATTTACTTCACCAAGTTGGATCTTCATTCATGATATCATCAAATCATAATGAAGACTAAAGAATTTCATAAAACAACATTTAGAACTCACAAGGGTCATTATGAATTTTTGGTCATGCGTTTTTTCCTTACCAATGCACCTTCTACATTTCAAGGTTTGATGAATTCGATTTTCAAACCCTTCCTTAGAAAATTTGTATTATTATTTTTTGATGATATACTAATCTACAACAAGCCTTGGAACAATCATGTTCAACATGTTGACAAGGTTCTCAAACTATGGGAGGAGAAATAATTATATGCAAAAAGCTCCAAATGTTTCTTTGGAGTACAAGAGGTGGAATATCCGGGTCATATTTATCTCATGAAGGTGTTATGGTAGACCTGAGTGATGAGCCTCATCATTGAGTAATTATATGGGCCTTAATTGGCCTTAATTCACCTCCTAGCTTAGTCAAACCAACTATTCTCACAAATTATTGCATACTTCTGATTATATTTTGTTTATGAGATGAGTTAGAGTTGGATATTTTGCTTTGTGGTCTAAGATGCATGAAATGCAGGAATAGAATATAAAAGAAAGGAACTATGGTAAAAGTCCTTGGTAAAAAATTGAATGGGACAAGGGAAATAAATTACAGGAGGTAAATCCTCCTCATTTATTGCCCCTCCATTCCAATATCCCTCCATCAGCTGAAAGTACAAACAGCCAAATCAGAAGTACTAGGAAGCATCCATGCAAGTGAAGGTGAAAACAGCCAAATTAGGTGTACTAAAAGGCAACCAAGTAAGTGAAAGTACGAGTTTATCTTGAGTTGGGAGCCAAGCCTCCCTATTAAAAGGAATTCGAGCTAGTGAAAGGGAAAGCACAATTTTATCATTGAATTGGGGGTTGTACCTTCCTAAGTTGGAAGGAAGTCGTTGGGGACTTCATATGTATAAGTAGAGAGGCTTAGGACCTCATTTTTCTTAGTCAGTTAGCAAGCATTAGAAGTATTTGTAATTTTTACTCTACTTTGTGTCCAAGTGCAGACTTGTAATAGTTTTAATGTAATACAATGTTCTTTATAAGGAAGATGAATTTTGTTTTGATCTAGCACTGAGTTAACTTAGAGGGCTGAAGCTCTTGGGTTAGGGCTTGACCCTAGCAACCAAAGCTCCTCTTTATTGTATTGTTAAGTACCATAGTTTCATGTTTTCTGTTCATTTGCTTAAGTAGTTCATTTCCATTATAGAGGTTTATTGTTTAACTGTTCATTTGTTTAAGTAGTTGCAGTCTCATTAAAATAGTGCAGAGTAGATAATTTATGATTTCATCCAGTCAGTAGGTTGGCAAAGAAAAGATCCAAAAGTTTTCTCACAAGTGTCTCGGCCTCACCTCCTCCCTCTGGGACCATGACGTGAGGAAGAAACCCTGTAGTAACTCCAGAAATACAGGGTTTTGGTTTTCACAGGGAGTTTGTTGTTTAATGCAGTCACTGGGTTCATGACATTGTTACTCTCTTCCTTTTATGATAATCTGCTCCTTCGCTTTCTTCCCATCATTTGATCTCCCTCACATCCCTTTCATTCTCCTTCAGCATGAAGAGCTAAGCAGAAGTTGTTAATCCACGTTCAAACAGTTTTTACCCATAGATCACCTCACACAACAAAATTGACCAATCACCACCCGAATTCACTTTTAGTGTTTGACTTCGTGCACTTTAAATCCCAACCGTCGATCTGGCTTGTCAGATCCCACGACTATCATGCACTTGCTCACCAACCAGCTTGGTTAAACTCCACCATTTGTCTGCCTTGCCAGATCCGATGGCTATCACGCCATATCGCGTGGATTTTTGTCTGATTGTTATCTGATCAAGGGCATGCGAAATGGGTGGTTTCCCTGTGCCATGTGTTGGTCGGGGAGGCTAATAGTGCGAAATTTGAGAAACTTTCTTACAGCTTTGAGGGCACGTGAAATAATGCTTACCACCCTCTAAACCTGCTCCCTCATTTCTGCACGTTCCTTTAAGCGCTCCAATCTCCACCGTTGATCTGTCTATTGATATGATGGTCATCGCATCACTCGATACCATTTCCGCATGTTTCTTTTGCTCGAGATGTAATCTCTGTCGTTCATCCTATAGTTAACCATGTTCACCCATCTACCTACATACCCTCATGCAATCCGATCTCAGCTGTTCATTTGCCTCTCACTCGCCTGATCCAATGGCTCTCAGGCGCTATTGCTCCCTCACGTCCTCTTTTCACCAATTTGACCTCCGACTGCTTCTTCCGCTTAGACATAGACTTAGCTTAGTTTCCATTCTTTACCCCTTAGTCTAGTTTTGATGCTTTTACTTCTGCAACTTAGATAATTAGCATTAGATTAGTGATTGATCTATTAATTCTACTTAGCATAGTTGCTTAATTGGTTAGCTAGGGTCTGATGTGAGTTTAGCATTACATGGTTGCGTTCTTCATTTCTACAGTAGAGTATCTCTCCCCTGGAATAGGTTTACTCTCCTTCCATCAAAATCAAGCTTCTTCTGACCCTATAGAAGTCTGGCTTGGAACCCCTGGGGTCTCTTGCCAGATGAGCAGTGACAATAGGTAGTACCTTCACTTCTACTTGTGTATATAGCACAGACACCTCCAAGTTTGTATGAACCCTGGGTTGATAAGTAAAGTTGGTAGCCCTGGGATTTGCATCATTCTTGCTCCAATACCTAGGCTCGTCACTTTTTGGCATCATTGTCGAGGAGGTGCCAGAGTAGGAGTGATTACTACTCCTTCTTCTATTTATAGTCTCTAACTTTCTTTTCTTCTACTTCTAGTCTTCAATTTTCTTCCATTAGTTTATTTATGCAAAATTAATCTAAATTCTTTCTTTCATTTGTCATTTATCCATTTTCCTTTCCATTCTGCAAGTAGAATTTCAATTCAGCAAGTAGTTTCCTTCTTATTAGTATTTTTTCATTGAATTAAGAAATTTTGTTCTGCAAGTAGTTTTCTTTCTATCAGTAGTCTTTCGTTCAACAATATCAATTCAGCAGGTAGTTTCCTTTTTGTTAGTAGTTTTCATTCAATCAACAATTTCCTTTCTGAAGAGTACTTTCCACCTTTAAAGAAAAATCATACAAAAAAACTCAAAAACATTTCCTTTCATGCCTCGTAGGAATATGGATAATTCAGGAAAATTCTTGCCAAATACCCCCACTACATCCAACAATCGACCTTCTCTCTTCTTCGGTGACTGTGAATTGGTAGAACTTTAGGTGAGAAACCTGGCATATTTGAAGAACTTATAGGGGAAGAAGAATATGAAGAACCCATTCCTACTGAACCAATGACTGAAAACCAAGATGACAAAAGAGATAGAGAGAGAATTGAGGGTGTCTTCCCCATTAGGGAAACCAATGGGGACACTAAAATGAAGAATATAAGCCCCTCTGCTCTACCTCATTTCCATGGCTTGACCATAGAGGACCATGACACTTTCCTATTTGAGTTTGTTGTTATATGCCGAACCTATGACTATACAGAGGATAAGAAAAAGTTAAAATTGTTTCCATCTACCCTCAAGGATGCAGCATTGCGCTGGTTCATGGGTTTACCTGGAGATAGCATCATAACTTGGGCTCAGATGCAGCAGGCCTTTAACAACAAATATAGGGACTACAGTAGGTGAAAGGAAACTAAAGAAGAGATTTTTAGGATGACCATAGGCCAAGATGAATCCTTAGAAGACTACGAAGAAAGATTCCAGCTCAGTTACAAAAGGGCCAGGTGCACACTTGACCCTGAGTCACTGAAGCTAATCCTGCTTAGAAGAGTAAGGAAGGATATCCTAGATACCTTGCATTTGTTAGTAGGAGGAGATATCTACCAAATACCTTATGAGGATATCATGAGTATCTTTAGAAACCATTCTAGGGCAACTAGGAAAAAGGGTAGGAGTAATCAACCTATCGCTAGTACATCATCTTCCAACTCATCCATCAAGGGTGAAATGGGAAATATGCTAGAGGACTTCAAAAGAGAGATGTTGCAAACCATTGCCTTGCAATTGGATACCATGGATATCAAAAGGAAGTAAGAGGAAGCAGAGAGATCCTTGGCCATATTTTGTCCTAGATGCACCAGGAGGCATCCTAGGAATGAATGCCCACTGAACTATATTGAGATTTACTCAGTCTGTGAAGAAAACCACTCCACAAACAAGTGCCCTTCTTTACTTGGACTCAAAGTTGTATATAAAGGAGCTGAAGGGGTCACTGAGCAGCTTTGTTACATCAACCAATGGAGACCTCCTGGGCCTAGACCATACCATCATGGTATGCAAGGATCAACCCATGCATATTACAGACCCAACCAAACCACAGTTATACCTTCTTTGGGACCCCCTACTCAACCTTCCTAGTCTACACCCCCTCCTTGGTCCTATGCTCCTCAGTATCATTCCCAGCCAGCCAGCCAGTCATTCCAACCTTACATTTAGCCACAACATCGGTGGAATACCCCCCCAGGGGTCGAGGCCACAAGTCAAAAATGTTCCAGCCCTATTTCCTCCACCACCTACCCAACCACAACTCTTGCACTCTACTCCAACTAGGAAACCCTAGGTGCCTGCCCAACCAAATCCAAATCCAAACAAAGGCAGGCTCAACAAGGATACGATGGAGAGACATCATACCCATCTTATGCTGTAGAAATCTAGGAGATCAACCTAAGATCTGGGAGAATTATCCCAGATAACCAACCTCCCTCTCCACATAGGGAGGTTGACGAAGAAAGAGAGGAAAGCAACCTTGAAGAAAATCCACAATTTCTTGAAAGATTAGCCCAACCACTCCAGCCTACCCCAGAAGAAACTGAACTCCTGGGAGAATTGAAAAACCTATGTGTAAAGATCCCCCTTCTCTAGGAAATCAGAGATGTTCCTATTTACAATAAATTGATTAAGTAGAAGTGCTTTAATCATCCAGGAAGAAGAAAAAGGGATACCCCTACCATTAATGAGATTGGGCAGTTATCTGTCTTCATGCTAGGGCAGGTAATATGTCCAAAATACTTAGAACCTGGAAGACGTGTAGTTGATGTGCACATCAATGGAACCATTGTCCCACACACTCTGATTGATCTTGGGGTTGCCATTAATGTGATGATCAAGGACACCATGCTCAAGCTTAACCTCGAAGGGTCATTAAGGAAGACCACAACAGTGCTGTAGCTTGCACACCATTCCATAGTCACCCCTGAGGGAATTGTGGAGGATGTGATGGTCTCCATTGATTCTTGGGAGTACCCTGCAAATTTCCTAGTTCTCCAGCCTAAGGCTAAGCTTAGTGGTTACCCTCTCATCCTTGGGAGGCCATGGTTGGCCACAAATGATGCCTACATTAGCCGCAGAGTTGGGAATATGACCATCAAGAATGGGCATATGTCCAAATATTTAGTCTTACACCCTCCTACTCAACCCTCCCTAGAACATGATTTACCTTTATGTTTGGAGGAGGAGGAAGAAGATGAGCTTTATTCTGCCCAACTTTATGTTATGGAAGCAATCATAGTTGGATGAAAACAAGAGAAGGATGACTTAATTGAACACCTGCTCCAAAGTCCAACTCCTAGTTCATTACCCTTAGAAGAAGAAGTAAACGAAACACTAAACAGTCATCAAATTGACTTATGCTTGGCCGATTCCGACCCACTGTGAGTCGAAACCATAGAATTCGGCCGAAAACCATGAAGATTAATCCATATCTTTCTACTTTAGAGGACGAACAACTATGCAAATTGTTGGAAGAGAACCTAGAATCCTTCGCTTGGAGCTATAAGGAAATGAAGAGAATACACCCCTTAGTCTGTACTCACCACATATACATCAAGGAAGGTTGCAAGCCAGTCAGGAAACCATAAAGGAGAATTAATCTGGCACTTAAAGACATCGGCAAAGAAGAATTGAAAAAACTGTTAGATGCAGGGTTCACTTACCCTATCTCTGACAGTGAGTGGTTCTCTCCTTTAGTGTTAGTTGAAGAATGGTAAGTGGGGGATTTGTGTCAAATATAGGGAGTTGAACAAAGCCACAAAGAAGGATCATTTTCCCCTACCCTTCATTGACCAAGTGCTAGATGGCCTGGTAGGGAAGAAGTTCTTTTCTTTGCTAGATGGATTCAATGGGTACAACCAAATCCAAATCTACCCAGAAGACCAGGATAAAACCACATTCAGCTGTCCTTGGGGTAATTTTGCCTATAGGGCCCTTCCATTTGGCTTATGCAATTCTCCTGCCACTTTCTAGAGAGCATTCTTGAGTATTTTTGCTGGACCAGTGCATGACACTGTGGAAATCTATATAGATGATTTTACACCTTATGGCTGTGATTTCCAAGAAACCCTGACTAACCTAGGCAAAGTATTACACAAATTCATTGAAATGAACCTGTCTCTCAGTCCAGAAAAATGTGAATTCTTAATGACTGAAGGGACTGTGCTAGGTCATTCAATATCTCAACAAGGACTGCAGGTGGACCCAAACAAAATAGTGATCATCCAGAGGGTCCCACCTCCACAAAAGCATATAGATGTTAGGAGTTTCTTGGGGTTATCCAGATACTAAAAAATGTTATAAAATGACTTCAGCAAGTTAGCCTCTCCTTTGTTTGGATTGTTGGCCAAAGATTCCGAATTTATATGGCCAAAGAGCTGTCAAGAGGCCCTAGACATTCTAAAAGGTAATTTAACCACTGCACCAATCCTTAGAGGCCCAAATTGGGCCCTCCCTTTTCATATCCATGTTAATGCCTCACATAAAGCCATAGGAGAAGCCTTAGGTCAGGTAGAGGAGAAATTTCCTTATGCCATCTATTTTACCAGTAAAGACTTATCAAAGGTTGAGTTAAATTATACTATGACCGAAAAGAACTCCTACCTGTTATGCATTCATTGAACAAGTTTAAGCATTACATTACAGGCTATGAGACATTTGTGCATACTGATCATGTTGCAATTAAATATTTAATGAACAAACCAGATGTAAATGCTATAATCATAAGATGGTTACTTTTATTACAACAGTTTGATCTAACTATTATTGATAATACTGGTAAGGATAATTTTGTTACTGACTTTCTATCTAGGCTGAATTTTTTTGCAAGTGAAGAAGGAATGGTAGATGATATATTACCAGATGAGAATTTGTTTGCTATTTTAGTGTTCTCCCCATGGTTTGCTGATATAGCAAACTATTTGGTATCAACACAGTTCCCACCAACCCTTCCCTCCAGAGAAAAGAGCAAGATAATCAGGAAAAGTGCCCCCTTCACCTGGATTGAGGGAAATCTATTCAAAATTGGCCCAGATCAAATCTTGAGAAGGTGTTTTAAGGAGGAGAAAGTCTTCGACATCCTTCTGACTTGTCATGATGGGCCTTGTCGAGGTCACTTTGTAGCAAAGAGGACAACATTCAAAGTGCTCGAAGTAGGATATTATTAGCCTACTCTTCATCAGGATGTGAATAAGTACATTAGCCAGTGTGATTAGTGCTAGGGGTTGGGAAAGCCTACTCTAAAAGATGAAATTCCCCTACAAGCTGAAGTGACTTTTAAGCCATTTGACAAGTGGGGCATGGACTTCATTGGGCCTATCAATCCTCCTTCAAAAAGAAAACAACACATTATTGTGTGCACTAATTACTTTACTAAGTGGGCTGAAATCAAGGCAATTAACACAGCAACAAAAGAGAAGGTGGCTGGGTTCCTAAAGGAGAATATATTCTACAAATTTGGGTACCCTAGAGAGCTAGTCACAGATCAAGGCAGCCAGTTTACCTCCAACATGATTGAAGAACTACTCAACCATCACAAAATAAAGCACAATACCTCCACTCATTATCCTCCACAAGCTAATGGGCAAGTGGAGGTGACCAACAGAGCACTGGACAACATCCTAACCAAGGTAGTGAACAACAGAAAAAAGGATTGGGAAGAAAGACTAGCTGAGGCCACCTGGGCTTATAATACAACATGGAAGACCACCACTCGATTTACACCCTATGAGCTGGTCTATGGGAGGAAGGCTTTGTTGTCCATTGAATTTGAATATAATACATTGAGGATGGCAACCCAACTAGATCTGGATCTCAGTCATGAATAGCAAGAAAGATTGTTCCATTTGAATGGATTGGATGAATTCAAAATGCAAGCCCTCCTCCATACAAAGATAGTTTAGCTTCATAGGAAAATATGGCATGAAAAGAACATTAAGGCGAAGCAATTTCAAGAAGGAGACTGGGCATTGATATATGACTCTAGGTATAAAGACTTCAAGGGAAAGCTAAGGGGAAGATGGCTCGGACCTTATGTGGTGGAAAGATGCCATGACAACAGTTCAGTGCAGATTAGAACTATAGATGAAGAAGCCATTCCATTACTATTAATGGACACAGACAGAAAATTTACAAAAGGCCTTTATCTAAACAAGAGTTCATTGACAGTATTAATAAGACATTGATGATGGTGGAGAAAGTTTCAACTCCTCCCTCATTAGGTCGCTAAAAAAGAAAAAAAACAGAATAAGGATTCAGGTGAAAACATCCATGAGGCACCTGAGTCCCATCTTTGGGTTCAAAACCTCCATGAGGTGGCCCAAGGATGAGAAAAATGGAATGAAAAAGAAGATCCCTGGGTGAAAACCTCTCTGAGGCAGCCTAGGTGTTTATATATATATATATATATATATATATATATATATATATATATATATATATATATATATATATATATATATATATATATATATATATATATATATATATATATAATAAGAGAAAAAGGAAAAAACATAATTGCTATTTGCAGGAGAATGGGAAAGACAATCAGGGAGAAAAGAGAAGATGCAAAGGGGGCTTTGCCTCACATATGTTCATCTCCTCCACTCCATACCATGCATCCCTCCATAAATTCCATTGTTTTTCTCTTCATTGCTCCAATTCAAGTGAAAATTGTGTTTTCTACAGGGACCCCTCACCTCATCCATTACCATAATCCCTGCCTTCACACACACTCCTACTCCCTCTGTCCATTCAGTAGCATCAGATCTGCAATCAAGAAACCATCAGTAGACAATAGAGGAGGAAGAGGATTGACCATCAGCAACAACTCTAATCTTTGACAACTACAACATGGCATTAAGGCCACAAGTAAGTATCCTGCTCACTCACTCATATGCATCATTTGATCAAAAGTTGTAAAGGTTAACGGGTAGTTGGTTTGCAAGCAAAAGTGTGGCTAGTTTCCTCTAAAAAAAATGGGCTAGTGGATTACATACATAGGAAACTCTATTTTCTCAAGAATTTGTTCATTTCCTCTTCAAGCCTCACAAGCAAGATGTTCATCAAGTGTGTCTCATGTGAGGGTAGATACAATATTGTTTATGGCTACCATTTTCAAATGCTTGAAGAACTAAGCTTTGGGGTGGAAACACTAGTTCACCAAAGATTCAACATACCCTATTTTCTGATGCAATCACTCATGGACTCCAGCAACAAAGTAAAGAAAGGAAATTCCCAACCATTGGCTCACCATGGGTTGATTAGAATCCTCATTGAGGATGCCCTCCTAAATCCTAGGATCCCTATAACATGGACAGTCTTCAATGA
This sequence comes from Pinus tabuliformis, assembly GCA_031772625.1. NCBI lineage: Eukaryota > Viridiplantae > Streptophyta > Pinopsida > Pinales > Pinaceae > Pinus > Pinus tabuliformis. Next base: position 780,331,756 of record CM062807.1, read on the forward strand.
CTTACCAAAAGAGGATGACATTAGAACCTTCATCTATGGTGTTAGTCCTTCTGTCAGTGAGGAGGAGGCACAAAAAGAAGAAGAAGATAGAGAGCTAGATAGGGATGGGGTGGATAAGGAAGAAACTAATAGAGAGGGACATGATGAAGAAAACACTAATACAAAGGAACATGATGTTGAAACAGAAGAGGAAGAAGGCATTGAGAAAAAAGAGCAGCAAAAAACAAAAGATCTAAGTGGCTTTAGGGATAGAGAAGCAACTAAACAATCCAATCCCATGACCCTAATCCGCACCAATAATCTAATTGCAAATGATCCTCAACTAGAACTCAGATATCTTGCTGCCCAAGAGCAAGCAATTTCAAATTTTGAGGACATGTGTAGGCTGCTAAGAAATGATAATATACATGCCTGCATAAGGAGATGGAAAACACTACCACATAGCTTTGGGATCAAAGAATATCAATGGGAAGAAGTAGAAATGAAAGCATGCTTCTATGAACAAGAAGAAGAGACCACAATAGAAGCATAGGATGTTAGAGAAGCTACCAGAGCCACTAAGTTGCTCAGAGGATGAGCAACACATTCAGTAGGGGGGTGATGATGAGCCTTATCATTGAGTAATTATATGGGCCTTAATTTTCCTTAATTCACCTCCTAGCTTAGTCAAAGCAACTATTATCACAACTTATTGCATACTTTTGATTATATTATGTTTAGGAGATGAGTTAGAGTTGGATATTTTTTGTTGGGTCCCTATAATACTAGTGATTACCCCATTACTATTGTAGTTATACCCCTTATTTATATTGTTGTACCCATGTAGTGCCCATATTGTTACTATTGTGCCACATAGAAGCCCACTATTGTTATTGTTGTGCCCTACAATATTATTGTTATGTAGGCTTTGATTGTATTGGGACCACTTAGACTCCTATATATAGAAAGGAGGTATTTTCATTTGTATCATCCAAGAATTGTTCATTTATGTAATGTAAAGGAGGTTGCCCCCTCGAAGAGGCTGAATTCTAAGGCGTGGATCTCTCTTTTCTATCTTTTTGTGAGCTGGTTTCATAACATTTGGTATCAGAGCTTTGGATTCTAGGGTTTCGCTGCTCCAAACAGGTCATCGTGGCATTTTCGCTATAACTTTTTTTCTGTGACGTTTCAGAAGTCTAAAAAAAAACCCATTTGAGAAGAATTGGCGCTGAACCTTGGGTCCGAATTTCAGAGCTTTTCGCGTGATATTTGCGGAGATATGATCTGAGGAAGTTGGTCTTTTTGCAGACTCCTGAATTACATTCAAAACAGGTGACCTGGGGAAAATCGTCATAACTCTCTCTCTGAGGATCGGATTGAAATTTCGTAAAAAGGTACAGAAAGAGGACGGACTGTAGTTTCTTGTGTGTGTGTTTCAGATTCAAAGGTTGAAACAGTGACTCGTGGCACGTCGTACAAGTTCGCTCTACTGAACCAGTCTAAAAGCAAGTCACTGTGGGAGATTTCACATAACTCTTCCTTGGAGAATCCAATTTGGCTCAGACTTGTGGCATTGGAAAGAGGACGCAGAAGGCTACTACAGGTAGCAATTTCAGAATTGGATGATCCGAAATTACAGAGATACATCAGATTCAATATCAGGCTTCTATAAAGTGAAAAAAGGTGTGTAGTTTTTTTTAATTTTTGTGTAAGCTTGGTTTAACGGAATTCAAAGGGCATAGTAAAGCATTATTATCGGTAACTGATGCCCCGAGGAAAGAAAATGCAAACACCTAGTAAGGAACCTGAAAGCTCTAGCATGACTCATGAAGAAGAGGAAGAAATGCTACATGATATATCAAAATTACAAGAACAAGTGCAACAAATGTCACGCTCACAAAAGCTAACAGAAGCTAAGATAAGTGGCGTGGAATCTAAGATAAATGGAGTGGAATCTAAGATAAAGGGAATGGAAGCTAAGATGGATGGCATGGAAGCTAAGATTGACGCTAAATTTGATGGCATGGATGATAAGATGGATGAATTGAAGAAGTTGCTACAAGAAAGGGTCACTAATGGTGAAAAGGTAGTAAAGGAAACTCATGATGAGAACAAAAGAAATGTTAATCATGATTCCATAGACTCTAATGTTGGATCGAAGACTCACCATATTCCAAAAATCGATATGAGGAAGTTTGATGGCAAGGATCCCGCCACATGGATATTACAGATGGAGCAATTCTTCGATCTCAATAATGTGCAAAACACACAAAAGGTACGTATGGCAACTTTATATTTGGAACCAAATCAGTTTGTATGGTATCAATGGCTTTGTTCTCGTAAACAATTTATCACTTGGGCAATTTTTACGGAAGAATTGATAGCACATTATGAGGATACAAAAAGCAACACTTTTTTTAGCCAATTGATAAGTCTCAAACAAAAGGGTTCAATAATGGAGCACATTGAGGAGTTCCAAAAATTGAACATAAGGGTAAAAGATATTCCAGAGGAGCATAGGATTGATGTGTTCATAGGGTCTTTAAAGGATAATATCCAACATGATGTTCGCCTTTGGGAACCTGATTCATTAGAGAAGGCATTCAGGTTAGCAAGAAAAATGGAAAGCAAAATTATGGCAACTAGGAAGCATACCACTCACAACTATAAAGACGGAAGTGTTGTTGCCCATAGTCTTCCACAACCTACAAGGTTGACACCACAACAATTGGAAGAAAAAAGAGCAAAAGGGCTTTGTTACAATTGTGATAGCAAATACACAAAAGGTCATAAGTGTGCTGAGAAGAAATTATTCTACATAGATTGTGAAGAGGAAGAAGAAAAGGAGCAAGAAAGGTCAAAAGAAGAGGATATATTCCAGGAACAAAGCCTAGATGAAGAACAAATAAATCCGACCATATCTTGTAATGCATTGGCGGGAATTACCACTCCTCAAACCATCAAGATAGAAGGACAAATCAAGAAGAAAAAGGTAATAGTGTTGATTGATTCAGGAAGCACCCACAATTTTATTCATTGTAGGGTAGCAAAAGAATTGAATTGCTTCCTATATCCAGCACCAGAGTGTCAAGTGATGATTGCAAATGGAGGAACAATAAATTGCTCTGGAAAGTGCCATAATATCAAGCTATCCATGGGAGAATATGTATTGACTAGCCCAATGCTTTCCATTCCAATGGGAGGTGCTGATGTTGTACTAGGAGTCCAATGGCTACAATCCTTGGGTACAATAGCTTTTAATTTTCAAGAACTTTTCATGAAATTTTCTGTGGAAGGAAAGGAAGTTGAATTAAGGGGTATTGCAGGGAAACCAGGAAAGATAATCAGCTCTAATGGCATGACAAAGCTTCTAAAAAAGGAGCAAAGAGGTGTAATTGCACAATTATGTTCGCTAGATGTTTCCACATTGGAATCATCTATTTCTCCAGATCTCCAAAAAGTCTTGGACAATCATTCCAAGGTATTTGAGACTCCCAAAGGTCTCCCACCTATGCGTGATCATGATCATGCTATTCATCTGATTCCAGGAAGTGTTCCTCCAAACATCAGGCCGTACAGATATCCCTATGTCCAAAAAAGTGAAATTGAACGTATGGTTGCAGAAATGCTAGAGGCTGGTATAATTCAACCGAGTCAAAGTTCTTTCTCAGCTCCAGTAGTATTGGTGCACAAGAAGGATGGATCATGGCGCATGTGTCCAGATTATAGGGAGCTCAACAAGCTCACTATTAAAGATAAGTTCCCCATTCCTGTCATTGATGAATTACTGGATGAATTGCATGGATCAATTTACTTCACCAAGTTGGATCTTCGTTCAGGATATCATCAAATCAGAATGAAGATTGAAGACATTCCGAAAACGGCATTTAGAACTCATGAGGGTCATTATGAATTTTTGGTCATGCCTTTTGGCCTTACCAATGCACCTTCAACATTTCAAGGTTTGATGAATTCAATTTTCAAACCATTCCTTAGAAAATTTGTGTTAGTATTTTTTGATGATATACTAATCTACAGCAAGTCTTGGAAGGATCATGTTGAACATGTTGACAGGGTGCTACAACTATTGGAGGAGAAACAATTATATGCAAAAAGATCCAAATGTTTCTTTGGAGTCCAGGAGGTGGAATATTTGGGTCATATTGTATCTCATGAAGGAGTTAAGGTAGACCCTAGCAAAATTAAAGCCATTAAGGAATGGAAAATCCCCACATCCATAAAGCATCTGCGAGGATTTCTTGGGTTGACAGGGTATTATCGCAAGTTTGTTAAGAATTATGGGAGAATAGCAGCACCTCTAACAACATTATTGAAGAAAGATTCATTTTCATGGACTCCGGAAGCAACAAAGGCCTTTGAACATCTTAAAGAGGCAATGTGCCAAGCACCGGTCTTAGCTACACCGGACTTCACAAAAACCTTTATTGTGGAATGTGATGCTTCAGGAAATGGAATTGGTGCTGTTCTAATGCAAGATGAAAGACCCATTGCTTTTGAAAGTCGTCCAATCAAGGGAAAGTTTTTAAGCAAAGCTATTTATGAGAAGGAAATGTTGGCAATACTCCATGCACTTAAGAAATGGCGACCCTACCTAATGGGAAGACACTTCAAGGTAAAAACGGATCATGATAGCCTTAAATACTTTTTAGAACAAAGATTATCCTCTGAAGAGCAACAAAAGTGGGTCACAAAGATGTTGGGTTATGACTTTGAAATCATCTACAAAAAAGGGAAGCAAAATGTGGTGGCAGATGCACTCTCAAGAAAGGATGAGGATGTGGAAGCATTGTTGTGTGCCATTTCTATTATCCAACCAGATTGGATAAACGAAGCAAGGGAGGAATGGAAGAATGACGAAGAAGTGTGGGCACTTATTCGAAAGCTACAACAAGATTCCAGTACTTCTGATACATTTAGCTGGCAAAATGATTCGTTATGGTACAAAGATCGCTTATACCTCTGTAAGAATTCCCAGCTAAAACAAAAGATTCTTATGGAATTGCACACTTCTCCCTTAGGAGGGCACTCAGGATTTTTAAAAACTTACCACAGGGTTAAGAAGGAATTTTTTTGGGATGGCCTTAAATCAGATATTCAAAAGTTTGTGGCGGAATGTTTGGTTTGCCAACAAAATAAAGTTGAAACAATTAAGACACCGGGTCTATTACAACCTTTATCCATTCCAAGCCAACGTTGGGAGGAGGTTTCAATGGATTTTATCACAGGTTTACCCAAGTCTGAGGGAAAGAGTGTCATCATGGTGGTAGTTGACAGACTTACCAAGTATGCACACTTTTGTGCATTATCACATCCATTTAAAGCCAGTACAGTTTCTACTGCATTTATGGAAACAGTTCAAAAGCTACATGGAAACCCAAAGATTATTGTAAGTGACAGAGATCCCATTTTCACTGGAAATTTTTGGACAGAATTATTTTCTTGTCTTGGTACTCAGTTAGCTCATAGCTCATCTTATCATCCTCAATCTGATGGGCAAACTGAGATAGTAAACAAATGTTTGGAAGGATATCTTCGTTGCTTTGTATCTGATAAACAGACACAATGGGTCAAATGGTTGCCTCTGGCTGAATGGTGGTATAACACTTCCTTCCATACAGCAACAAAAATGACCCCATTTATGGCACTTTATGGGTATCAACCACCATCCATCACATCATATTTAAGAGAAAATTCTAAGGTTCAGGCAGTGGAACATCACATCGAACATCAACAACAAGTCCTCCAACTCTTAAAGGATAACCTCGTGTTGGCACAAAATAGAATGAAACAACAGGCAGATCAACATCGCAGTGAAAGAAGTTTTGATGTAGGTGATTGGGTATTCCTACGGCTACAACCATATAAGCAAATGTCCCTCAAGCAAGCTAAGAAGGATAATAAATTATCACCAAAGTATTATGGTCCGTACAAGGTGTTGCAAAAGATTGGTACTATGGCATACAAATTGGAGCTTCCTGCAGCTTCTCGATTGCACCCAGTTTTCCATGTTTCATGTTTAAAGAAGGTTATAGGCGACAAGCTCCCAGTTCAAACAATATTGCCAGAACTTGACGAGGAAGGAAAAATTATATTGGAACCGGAAGCAGTCACAGAAACAAGAACTCGACAGCTACGAAATCGATCAATTTCAGAGTATCTTATCAAGTGGAAGAACTTATCCGCTGAAGATTCCACATGGGAGGATGAGAATTTTATGCAGAAGTATCCAGAACTACTCAAGCGTTGAGGACAACACTTTTTTGAAGGAGAGGGGCATGTTGGGTCCCTATAATACTAGTGATTACCCCATTACTATTGTAGTTATACCCCTTATTTATATTGTTGTGCCCATGTACCCCCATATTGTTATTATTGTGCCCCATAGAATCCCTCTATTGTTATTTTTGTGCTTTATAATATTATTGTTATGTAGGCTTTGATTATATTGTGACCCTTAGACTCCTATATATAGAAAGGAGGTTTTTCATTTGTATCATCCAAGAATTGTTCATTTATGTAATGTAAAGGAGGTTGCCCCCTCGAAGAGGCTGAATTCTAAGGCGTGGATCTCTCTTTTCTATCTTTTTGTGAGCTGGTTTCATAACATTTTTCTTTGTGGTTTAATGTGCATGAAATGAATGAATAAAAGATAAAAGCAAAGAATTATGGTAAAAGACCTTGGTAAAAAATCTAATGGGACAAGGGAGAGAAATTACACGAGGTTAATCCTCCTCATTTACAGTCCCTCCATTCGAATATCCCTCCATCAACTGAAAGGACAAACATCCAAATAGAAGTAATAGGAGGCGGCCAAGCAAGTGAAGGTGCAAATAGCCAAATCAAGTGTACTAGAAGGTACTCAAGCAAGTGAAAGTACAATTTTATCTTGAGTTGGGAACCAAGCCTCCCTACTAGAAGGCAGCCAAGCTAGTGAAAGGGAAAGCACGAGTTTATCATTGAATTGGGAGTTGTACCTCCCTAATTTGGAAGGAAGTTGTTGCAGACTTTAGATGTATAAGTAGAGAGGCTTAGGACCTCAGTTTTTTTAGTCAATTAGCAAGCATTAGAAGTATTCAGACTTTTTACTCTACTTTGTGTCCAAGTGCAGACTTGTAACAATTTTGATGTAATACAGTGTTCTTTTATAATGAAGATGAGTTTTGTTTTGAGATAGCACTGAGTTAACTTAGATGGCTAAAGCTCTTGGGTTAGGGCCCAACCCTAGTAGCTAAATATCCTCTTTATTGTATTGTTAAGTAGCATAGTTTCCTCTTTTCTGTTCATATACTTAAGTAGCTCATTTCCATTACAAATGTTTATTGTTTAACTATTCATTTGTTTAAGTAGTTGTAATCTCATTACAATAGTGTAGAGTGGATCATTTATGATTTCATTCCATCAGTAGTTTGGCAAAGAAAAGATCCACAAGGTTGCTTACAGGTGTCTCAACCTCACCTCCTCCCTCTGGGACTATGACGTGAGTAAGAAACCTCACAGCAACTCCAAAAACACAGGGTTTTTGTTTTCACAGGGAGTTTGTTCTTTAACGTAGTCACTGGGTTCATGACATTGTTACTCTGTTCATTTTATGATCATTTTCTCCTTCACTCTCTTCCTGTCACTTAATCTTCCTCACATCCCTTTCATTCTACTTCAACATGAAAATCTGAGTGGAATTTGTTAATCCACGTTCAAATGGTTTTTACCCGTAGATCGCCTCACACAACAAAACTAACCAATCACCACCGAATTCACTTTTAGCATTTGACTTCATGTACTTTAAATCCCAACCATTGATCTACCTTTTTATATTTGACATCTATCGTGCACCCGCTCACTAACCAGCTTGGTCAAACTCCATCGTTGATCTGCCTCGCCAGATCTGACGGCTATCATGCCATATCGCGTGGATTTCTGTCTGATCGTTATCTGCTTGGGGGCACCCAGAATGGGTGGTTTCCTCATGCTACTTGTCAACTGGGGAGGCTAATTGTGTGAAATTTGAGAAAACTTCTTACACCTTTGAAAGCATGTGAAATACTGCTTACCGCCCTCTAAACCCGCTTCCTCATTTCTGCACGTTCCTTTAAGCACTCCAATGTCTGTCGTCAATCTGTCTCTTGATCTGATGGCCATCACATCACCCGATACCATTTCCACATGTTTCTTTTGCCTGCAATATAGTCTCCACTGTTCGTCCTATAGTTAACCATGTTTTCCCATCTACCTACATAACCTATTGTGATTCGATCAAAGCCGTTTGTTTTCCTTTCACTCGCCTGATCCAACGGTTCTTAGGCGTTGTTTCTCCCTCGCGTCCTCTTTTCAGAAATTTGACCTCTGACTGCTTCTTCTGCTTAGACACAGACTTAACTCAGTTTCCATTGTTTACCCCTTATTCTAGTTTTGACGCTTTTACTTATACAACTTAGATAATTAGCATTATATTAGTGATTGATCTAGTAATTCTGCTTAGCATAGTTGTTTAATTGGTTAGCTAGGGTTTGGTGTGAGTTTAGCATTACAATATTGCTTTCTTCATTTTTGCAGTAGAAGAGCTCTCCCCTAGAATAGATTTGCTCTCCTTCCATCAAAATCAAGCTTCTTCTGACCCTATAGAACTCTAGCTTAGAACCCCTGGGGTCTCTTGCCAGATGAGCAGTGACAACAGGTAGTACGTTCACTTCTACTTGTGTATATATCGCAGTCACCTCCAAGTTTTTACAAACATTTGGTTGATAAGTAAAGCTTGTAGCCCTGGGATTTTCAACATTCTTGCTGCAATACCTAGGCTCATCACTGAGCAAAATTAAAGCCATTAAGGAATGGAAAATCCCCACATCCATAAATCATGTGCGAGGATTTCTTGGGTTGATAGGGTATTATTGCAATTTTGTTAAGAATTATGGGAGAATAGCAGCATCTCCAACAATATTATTGAATAAAGATGCATTTTGATGGACTCCAGAAGCAACGAAGGCCTTTGAACATCTTAAAGAGGCAATGTGCCAAGCATCGGTCTTAGCTACGCCAGAGTTCACAAAAACCTTTATTGTGGAATGTGATGCCTCATGAAATGGAGCTAGTGTTGTTTTAATTCAAGAAGAAATACCCATTTCTTTATAAAGTCATCCAATCAAAGGAAATTATTTACTCAAAGCTATTTATGGGAAGGAAATGTTGGCAATACTACATGAACTTAGGAAAGGGTTACCCTACCTAACGGGAAGACACTTTAAGATAAAAACGGATCATGATAGTATTAAATACTTTTTAGAACAGACATTATCTCCAGAAGGTAAACAAAAAAGGGTCACAAAGATGTTGGGTTATGACTTTGAAATCATCTACAAAAAAGGGAAGCAAAATGTTGTGGCAAATGCACTCTCAAGAAAGGATGATGATGTGGAAGCATTGCTTTGTGCCATTACTATTATCCAACCAGATTGGATAAATGAAGCAAGGGATGAATGGAAGAATGATGAAGAAGTGTGGGCACTAATTCAAAAGTTACAACAAGATCCCAATACATATGATATATTTAACTAGAAAAATGATTCGTTATGGTACAAAGATTTCTTATACCTATGTAAGAACTCCCAACTCAAACAAAAGATTGTTATGGAATTACACTCCTCTCCCTTAGGAGGGCACTTAGAATTTTTAAAAACTTACCACAGGGTTAAGAGGGAATTTTTTTGGAATGGCCTTAAATTGGATATTCAAACGTTTGTGGCAGAAAATTTGGTTTGCCAACAAAATAAAGTTGAAACAATTAATACCCCGTGTCTAGTACAACCTTTCTCCATTCCTAGCCAACGTTTGGAGGAGGTTTCAATGGATTTTATCACAGGTTTACCTAAGTCCAAAGGAAACAGTGTCATCATGGTGGTAGTTTACGGACTTACCAAGTACACACTTTTGTGCATTATCACATCCATTTAAAGTCGACACATTTTCTACTGCATTTATGGAACAGTTAAAAAACTACATGGAAACCCAAATATTATTGTAAGCGACAAAGATCCCATTTTCATCAGAAATGTTTGGACATAATTATTTTCTTGTCTTGGTACTCAATCAGCTCATAGCTCATCTTATCATCCTTAATATGAATGGGAAAATGAGATAGTAAACAAGTGGTTCGAGGGATATATTTGTCTCTTTGTATCTGATAAATAGACACAATGGGTCAAATCATTGCCTCTAGCTAAATGGTGGTATAACACTTCCTTCCATACTGCAGCAAAAATGACCCCATTTATGGCACTTTCGGATATCATCCATTGTCCATCACATCATATTTAAGAGAAAATTGTAAGGTTCAAGAAGTGGAAGATCACATCAAGCATCAACAACAAGTTATCCAACTCTTAAAGGATAGCATAACTTTGGCACATAATAGAATAAAACAATAGGAAAATCAACATCACAACGAAAGATGTTTTGATGTAGGTGACTGGGTATTCCTAGGGCTACAACCAAATAGAAAAAATTCCCTCGAGAAAGCTAAGAATGATAATAAATTATCACCAAAGTATTGTGGTTCGTACAAGGTGTTGCTAAAGATTGGTACTATCACATACGAATTGGAGCTTCCTGCAGCTTCCCGAGTGCACCCATTTTCCATGTTTCATGCTTAAAGAAGGTTATAGGTGACAAACTCCCAGTTCAAAAAATATTGCCAAAAATTGAAGAGGAAGGAAAAATCATATTGGAACCTGAAGCAGTCAAAAAAACAAGAACTCAATGGCTATAAAATCAAACAATTTCGGAGTATCTCATCAAGTGGAAGAACCTACCCATTGAAGATTCCACATGGGAGGGTGAGAATTTTATATAGAAGCATCTAGAACTACTCTATCATTGAGGACAACACTTTTTTGAATGGGAGGGGCATGTTAGGTCCTTATAATACTACTGATTCCCCCATTACTATTATCATTGTAGCCCTTATTCTTATTGTTGTGCCCCTATTGTCCCCATATTGTTATTATTGTGCCCCATAGAAGCCCACTATTTTTATTATTGTGCCCTTTTATTATTATTGTTATGTCAGATTTGATTATATTGTGACCCCTCAGACTCCTATATATATAAAGGAGTTTTTTTCATTTGTATCATTCAAGAATTGTTCATTTGTGAAATATAAATGAGCTTTCCCCCTCGAAGAGGATGATTTTGAATTCGTTTATCTATCTTTTATTCTATTTTGTGAGCTGGTTACATAACACTTTATCATGACATTCTTTTAGTAAGTATAAGAATCATGCATACATGTTGACACATTTCCCAAAGATATCTATTGTCAAGGGTCTCCAAATTTTTTAGACTTTCATCAAAGTCTTCATACCTTTATGGGAGATTTCCTAGTCAACTCTTCTTGGTGTTTTGGATGTTGATCGCCTTCATCATGGTTTCATAGTTTAAAATATCTTCCTTCCTCACACATTCCATTCTCGGGGGTTTCTAATCAAAGTTATGTAATCATAGTCAACCACCTCATACTTCATATGAGGACATATTATGTCGATTTCATCTAGTGTGACTTATGCCATTCTACATCCATTTAGAGGCGGAGATCATTTTCCTTCAATCATGCTAAGATAGAAGTATTGATCCATATTACTAGCAACATATGACATGATATTATAAAATTAAATACAAGTATACATACCTCAGTTTACCTTTAGGTTCTCGAGGCTGCTTTCAACAATTTTCTTGATTGAAAGATATTCAATTGCTTGAGCTTCTCGTACGTCATCATCATCCATGAACTTCACAAGTTGGAGTTTTTATTGAAACACTTCCTTCATCCCTGGATGAGTGAATCTTCTATTGAATATTCCATCAGAGAATATTGAGGATCTTTAAAGATCCTTATCCGGTAGATGTTTCACTTTTATTGCATTATGAGGCTTCTTTAAATGTTTGAGTTTCGCAAAGTTATTGTCTTCAACTTACCTTCTTCCATGGAAACCCTAATTTGATGAATGAGGTATCTTACTTATCCTTGTGAATGTAGTCACCTTCGTGATGATGTCACGAGATCTTGTTTCTAATACTTCCATGATGTCACACCACATCCTATAATCTATTTAGTGACATTCTATGTAGGATCTAGTAGAACAAAAAGAGATTTATAGGGAGACACTAACTTAAAGAATTCTACTCCCTCTTACCATGGGCTTCATTTACCTCCTTCCATCCTATCCAGTGACATGGATTTTATTTTCCTCTTATCAATGTCCTTTTAAGAATCATACTTTTCTTATAATGTTTGTAATTCCTTTGCTAGCTTCCCTAATTTCCACCTTATGAATTCAAAGGAGACCTTATTCAATGACTTTAATCATTTAAGACGATCCTCCTCATTTTATGCAAGGACCTTTTTATGAGGACTATGGCTATCCTCCAATATTTTTATTTCTTTGAAAAGCAAGGTTATTAGACCAAGATTTGATTAAACATGAAGGGTACTTACTTTTCATGTGAAGAGAAGATCTTCACCTTGATGCTTCCTTTGCTTGAGTTTCCTACTAGTATCCTTTTATCAAGACTTCCTTAGAGACCTTCTAGCACCACAACATGAAATTTCTGATTTTGATATGACAAAAACTTCTATGAGATCATATTGACTCCTAATTCATCTTCAAGGTGCTTTAACTTCTTATGGCACTGAGAGCTAGAACTACTTGCCCAAAATAGGGGAGTTAACATTGAGACACTTCTTTAGAGAAGACCTAAGTATATTTATCATTTAACAACATTATCTCCAAATTGTGACTTTACCGAAGTGGTATGAAACACTTAGCATATTGTGTCATCACCAAGACTTCATGCTACAAAACAGGGTTAATATTATTGCATTACTGAAGTCATGACAGTTTCACTACCACTGAAATCATCATTGTACATTTTTCTGAGATTGTTTCTACACCTTTACTGAGAGTTGAAACACCTTCATTGGAATTATTGATATCACCATTATACCAATGAAATCTATATTGAGATATTTATATATCCATGAGAGTTGTACCGGTATTTGTACCTCTGCCTTCATTACGATCATGACCATGTCTATACGATTTCTTGTATGTTGATACAAAGGACATTACTATAGTATCACTAAGACCCAAGACTGTATGATCCTTTTCATGACATGTATTTTGAGATTGTGTGGACTTTTGTGCGATCCTCATCAAACATGTCCAGATAGTGAGCCCATGGTTAAAGTTATGCATTCAGAATGCCAATACAAGGCAAGTTACTCTGAGATCCTTTTACCACGGGTATATTGAGACCATGACTTTGATTTTATTCCTGCATTTAGATCTTGATTATGATGGATATTCTACGTCTGTTTAATATGTCGAGATAAATATTACGTCTAGTATGCCTACACCGAGATCCTCATTACATTATCCATCGATGAACATAGTCCTTCAGAGATTGCAAGATCTTTTTTTTTGAACTTATTCGAGATCGTTTGGATAATGAGACTAACTCCAAAATTCTTGAATTGGTCATGTGTTAAGGTCTAAGGGTGGCATTGAGTTGGTATATGTTACTAGACTGAGGTAATACTTCACCAATAAATGTAGATGAATTCAAGACTAAGGATAGCCTTCAAACTAAATAAGTGTCACTTAAATGCTAATTATGAGAACTTATTTGCAAGCCTCTTCATGGTATAGCGGATCTTCTTCATGCCCTGTACTAACCATAGCTCTGATACCATGTTGAAGAATCTAGGGAGAATTATTATTAATGATCCTTTCATCATCATTGACAATTTTTGGTGATGCCTTTTATTTTCATTAGTTAACTTCTTTATTTTTTCTTGTTCTTCAATCATCAAAGAATTATCAAAACAATAAAATTACCAAAATACACTTACACAAGATGTAGGCTTCAAGCCAGGGCAAAACCTCTCCTCTTGAGAGGAAAACCCTTCAATCTCCTATATATATCTAATCGATGAATACTAAGACCCTTAACAAAACTACTTGACCCAGGCTTACTTCCAAGGCACTTGTCACTATCTCATAGATTTTGCAGAGTCATTCTTCGTGCATACCTTTGAGATCCTTCTCTTTCTAGCTGTCGTAGTACTGGAGAATCTTGACCTCTGAAACCTTAACACTGACTTGCTCTCCTCCTTCGCAATATATCCCATAGATCAGGATTCTCGCTTGATAAGAATTCTCTATCTTTGTTCTTCCTTATCACAGAATCATGCTTTATATATCTCCTTGTATGGATACTATCCTATGATAGTTACTAGTTCATTTGCACACGTGATGAGACAGAGTATACCTGAAATGTGATGATAATCTTCTTCATAGTGATGAAACAAAGGTTGCTTTAACCCGATATATATATATATTTCTATTCTCTTCATATCACTAGGATCAAATAAAGATTACGTTAACCTAAAACATGTGATAGATATGGTTCATATTCAATTTCTTTCACATTACTTGTGAGATTCGTAGAGATATCAAATTTTTCTTCTTGTACTTTTGGAGTGAGACGACTTACATATTTATAGTGGCTTATGTGATAATTTGTAGGCTGACAGAAGATCCTTGGGTTGGGCCAACATATCCATATGGAGACTGTTTTTTTCATTTAGTTGAGAGAGACAATGACAACGTCTTGGAGTATGGGTTTTACTTGTGTAACATAGCATTTTGTAATTATATTCATAAATCCTAAAGAGATCAAGAAAAATTCTTTGACCTAAGTAAAACACTTCTTGTTCATGAAACCCAGGATGCAAGGAATACAATAAACATTTGTTTCTCTATTATAAAATCATAATTACAAATTGTGGTGAAAACCAAACCTAGTTACGCTTTCTTCGATGAAAAAAATTATGATTTAGGAAAAACATGTTCATGAGGAATGGCCAAGGGGAAACTGAGAATTAGATACCTTCCTACTAAGGCCACAAAATTGGCCAGTGGGGAAATAACCCTTGTAGATATCGAGAATCTGCTAGAAGAATTCAGGATTGTCATCCTTGGGACAATATTATATGTTTTTCAAGCCAAATATAAAAAATAAGAAGTTGAAAAGGAATGTGCCATTTTGTGCCCGAAATGTAGAATGAAACACTCCTCCAAAGAATTTCTAGTGAAAGTTATTGAGATATGTGGAATATGTGATGAATATAACTCTACAAAAGCATATCCAGTTTGCCCAGAATGAAGGTAGTCTATGAGGACACCAAAAAAAATATGAAGCAACTTACTTTTTGGGCTCAAATAAGTCGTGGAAGACACGACCACCAAGTATGAATCCCGACCCTTCTAAATTTTTCAATACCTCGACTGATTAGTATAATTCTCAACAACCACAAGCATTTCTCCTCACTATAATAATCCTCAAAAATTACAATATCCTTCATATGGATGCAATGGCTACCTCAACTGGTTTAGACTCCATCATGGCCAATGATTTGGTGAAACTCCCCTCTCCCTAGGAAACAATTCCCAACACCCCAGCCATAGTTACCCCGATTTTTACCTCCATGGCCTCAATAACAACTTCTTGTAAATGCACCAATGAATTCTCCAGCGAATGGCCCTACAATTCAACCTCAATTACCTATCCAAGTTGCACCAAATATAAATATTAAGATGATTTGGCATATTGAAATGTCAAACTTCCCAACTTGTAACATTATCTCTCTCGTATGTAATGACATACAACTTATGTGTGGAAGGATAATCCACCCACAAAACACACCATTAATCATAGAACAATTGGAGGATAAACCCTCACCTCCTGAAGCAAAACATAATCATGAAGAAAATGAGGATTCCACAAATATTTTAATCCATAGAGTAGCAACTAAAACACAGCAAGTGACTGCTTCCAACCCAAATCACACTCAAGTTGTTACTACTACATATTCAAAACGGATGGAATTAGTCAAGTCAACACCACAACATGAATTTAACCTATTAGGGGAACTTTAGAAATTATGTATTAAAATTCCATTATTAAAAGCAATAATAGATGTGTCAATTTACACCGAGACTATTTGTGAACTATACCTTAAAAATGTGACGAGCAAACCCAAGGACCCACCTACTATTCCCTTTTTGGAAAAATTATCTAACTTGATCTGGGGGAGGATACAATTGTCAAATATGGCAATCCTGAAATCCCAATTGTTAGTTTCCAAATCCAAGCAACAACTTTCTCAAAAATATTAGTTGATTTAGGAGTATCTATTAATATCATGACCAAAGAAACTTGGGATTTGTTAGGATTCCTACCCCTTATACCTACCCCTTTTGTTTTTGAACTAGTTAATCAATCCACCATTTAACTAAAAGGGAGTTTGGATGACATTATTGTCTCTGTAGACTTTAGGTCCTACCCTACAAAGATCATGGTCCTCCAAGAAAAATATCATCTTGATGGTCATCCCTTAATTTTTTGGAGACCATGGTTGGACACGACCAACAATTTTATTGGATATAGCACAATAAATAAGACAATTTAATGTGAGGATGTCATGAAATATTTGATTCTTTATCCCCCAGAAAAACCCACCATAGCTTGTGAATATCCTATATGGGTTAATTTTGACCTGAAAATGATAATGTCCAACCAGTCTTGACAATTGAGAAAATATTAACCTTTAAAACTGAAACAGAGGATGATGTTATTAGTAGCTTTATCAGTAACCCATCCTATGTGCCACAACCTATACACCAAATGATAAAAGTTGCAACATATAATAATGATCCAGAGGACCCAACCCAAAAATAAAAGAAGAGGATACACAAACTATAATTATTCACAATAGCATTCTCATTGAAATTGAGTTAGGGAAAACATTGAAAATTAATACAAATTTGACTCCCACACAGATTGATAAGTTGTAATAAGTCTTGAAGAGGGAGAAAGAATATCTGTCCTTGGAATAGAAGAATATGAAGGTTGGACACCTTGACCTTTGTACTCATCATATTTACATTAAAAAATAATATACTCCTGCAGGAAAGCCTTAGAGGAGGAATAATCTCACCCTTAAGGGTGTTTTTAAACAAGAACTCAAGAAATTTTTGGAGGCTAACTTTATCTATCTAATATCCAACTATGAATGGTTTTATCATCTTGTGATCATCCCAAAGAAAAAATAAAAGTGGGATATTTCAAGAGACTACCGATAATTAAATAAAGCCACGAAAAAATATAAATTTCCTTTACCATTTATCAATCAAGTCCTAGATACATCATCAAGGAAAAAGTGTTTCTCTTTCTTTGATGGATTTAGTGAATATAACCAGATCCATATTTCCATAGAGGACTAGGATATGAAAACTTTTTCTTTCCCATGGTGCACAACCACATGTTGTGTTCTTCCCTTTAGACTTTGGAATGCACCTGCTACCTTTTGGAGGGAAATACAAGGTGTGTTTTTCTATCTAATAATGGTAGCCTTGAAATGTACATAGATGATTTCATAACATATGGAACCAAATTTGATGAAGCATTATCCAATTTAGGAAAACACACTTCAAAGTTGTAAATAGGATAATCTCATGTTGAGTACAAAAAAGTGCCACATGATGATCATGAAAGGATTATTCCTAAGACATCTTCTCCTTGTTTTTGGCATTCAGGTTGATCTAGCAAAAAATTAGGTAATATTGAGAATACTATCTCCAAAAATGCAAAAATAGGTATGAATATTTTTAGGAAAAGTGATATATTATCATCTTTTTATTGAAAATTATTCTAAAATTGCATCCCCCTTATATGCGTTACTTATGAAAGATACAACATTCTTATGAACTAATAACTCTCAATATGTTCTTTAAAAGTTAAAAGACTTATGCCTACAATCGCTATGACATACCTAACTGAAAATCACCATTTCATATCACCTCGAACACCTTGAACACCTCTAACACTACTCTTCGAGTGGTGATGCGACAAGAAGAAGTAAAAATCCCTATGCCATCTACTATGCTAGCAAAATCTTATCACCAACAAAGCTAAATTACACAGTAGTGGAAAAGGAATTTCTTATTGTCATATTTGCAATTAACAAGTTCATGCACTACATAACTAGCTACCCTATTTTTGTGCACATAGATCACGCGACTAACAAATATTTAGCTAATAAACATATTACCATTGCATGAGTTACTAAATGGTTGTCATTAATCCAAGAAATTGATATTACAATTATTTATAAACCTTGGACATAAAACGTAGTTGCAGACTTTTTATGTAGACTTGTTGTGTATACTGACAACACTCCTATAGAAGACAACTTTCTAGATAAACACTTAATTTCATTGTTTACCCATATACCATGGTATGCATACATTGCATACTACCTTGCTATAGGAAAATTTCTGCGACATATCTCTCCATTAGAAAGGTGAAACATTATTAACCAAAGTACCAAGTTCCCATGGCTAGATTATTACTTCTTTTACATAGTGTTTGATCAGATAATCTGTAGATATATAAGGGAAGATGAAATCCAGGAAATTAACAAGGCCTGGAATGATGAACCCTACGAGGGGCACTTTTTATATGAATTAATTGGCCACAAGATGATACATATGGGCTATTATTTTCCTAGTATATTCCAGGATACCAAGAAATACATCAGAGGATGTGATAATTGCTAGAGGATGCGATAGTTGCTAGAGGATGGGCCAACTCATTGAGTATAATAAAATTCCATTATAAATGTAGTTGGTAATCGATCCATTTTAAAAATGGTCTCTTGATTTCATTGGCCCATTAAATCCTTCATCACATCAAAAATACTGTCCCAGTCTACACAAACTATTTGACCAAGTGGGTTGAGGCGAGAGCATTATCAAAAGACAAGGTACAAGTTCTTATCGACTTATAGTATGAATAATTTTTTGTCTGATATGGAATTCCAAGGGAAGTCATCACCAATGGTAGATAATAGTTCAGAGGAAATAAAATCAAGGCACTTCTCAATAAATACAAAGTTTGGCTTCAGGTCACTTATCCTTACTACCATCATGCAAGCGGGCAAGTTGAAAGAGCCAACGAAGTATTAGAAAAAATCCTTGCTAAAATAGTAGCCAATTATCTTTGTGATTGGGATGATTGGTTGGTCGAAGCCTTATGGGATTATAGGATAACCTCAAGAAAAAAAATAGTATTTTCTCCATTTGAGCAGGTGTTTGGTAAGTGTCCCATATTTCCGATTGAATTTAAAATCAGCATACTTATAATTGTGATAAAGGTTGGTATATATTTAACAGCAACACAAAAGGGTTGGTTAGAACAACTTCATAAGCATGGTGAAATCCATTTGGAAAAATGGAATGATTAATTGATCAAGAAGAATTTATTCGAACCCAAGGATTTGGCATGCAACACACCCCTTCCTAACACTTACCAAATCATAAGTTAAGAGGAGAAGATTACTATGCTGATCCAAGATCGAAGGTGTCATTGTGGAAATGGGGTATAAGAATTTCAATCTCATCAAATTACTTGAAACCATATTTCAATATCACCATTGTATTTGTCTCTTCAAGACCATTCTAGTGGTATAATTTTTTACTTTAATCCAACCTTCGGATCCATAGATGTGACCATTGAAAATCTAACACATTAGAAAAGTGCCTCGTCATCAACCTAGCCACGTGGCTATTCCCACCTAGGTAGCCTCCTAGCGCCACTAGGAAGTTACTTATTGGTTGTCGACCTGATCATGGATTTGAGTTCCACAACCCCACACAATGCACTAAAATGAAAATCATATATATATATATATATATATATATATATATATATATATATATATATATACATGATGGACCTTTATTTGCCGCTAGTATTCCCATCACATGGGCTTTGTAACCCAACCTTTTATTTTTTTGTTCTTAACATTTGCTTTGGTTTTGACCCTTTGGGTGAACTTGTTTGTGGGCCTGCACATATTCCATGCTCCAATGAAGTGGGTTACTGGGCTCACATGTATGCTACCTCAGCCCAGATTGGCGTCATTCCATTTCTGCTCAAATATCCATTTTCGATTGCACTCCTAGGGAATCACATTCAATATTAGTATCATCTAAGGAATAATATCCATGAGTCATCGATCTTCTTGCGCTCAATCTTTGCCAACCATTATACAAGCTTCACGCTCGATTATGCGACGCAGTCATATGGGCTAGTGACTTGGCCTTCAAGACAACCTTCATGCAACCCAATAAATCCCAACGTGATCAATGGTGAGGTTAAAGGGATTAAGGATAAGGATTTTCTTCCTAACCCATCTACAAAGGTTTATGACCATGGATCAACCACTATGGTTCTATAAGGGTTTAGATTGGTGAGAGATTCCAATTCTTGCCTTTGGGATCTTATGAAGAAAACATTGTGCTATCCGACCTGAGCTTCCTGGAAGTATATCATCTCAGGGTTCTTGATAGACGAAATACAAAACATCTCATAGGGAGTTGTCTATATATGCCAGGGAATTTTCCATTCAACCTCTTACATTTCTATAGGTTTCCTTTGAGAAATAATTAATCGTAGTAAACCTATAATAGTAGGTGGAAGGAATATGGTGTCAAGAAGGCCACCAAAACATCAACATTCCATGAAATAGTAGGGAATCCCTCTTGACATTCCCACTACAAGTATAAATCATATTTACAGGCACATAAATCAACATTTTCACAGGCCTACAAGAATTTCATTTCTAGGGTAGTCTTCTCAAGAAATAAGTCTATTTCAGTGTTTATTTCTAGCATGAATATTTCTCTACATATCTGTATATGGAAACAAAGACAATCTACATTAATTCAATTGAATGGCCGTGTTAAAATAATTTGGCTGTCATGCCTTGTTTAAAAATTGTAAGCTTGAGAGGGTTAACTTTTCTTTGCTTATGTGTGTGTGTGTGCGCCTTCACCTATGTATAGAGGCGTAAGGGTTGTTCCACTCTCGCAAATCGCAAGAATGATAGCGTTGGGTCTAATTACTCTCTCTCTCTCTCTCTCTCTCTCTCTCTCTCTCTCTCTCTCTCTCTCTATATATATATATATATATATATATATATATATATATATATATGGTCTAGACTCATTGATAAGTCCAAGAGGAGTGTAATGGAGGTCTAGGTAAAAGTCCAGCCATAGATACTTCCCATATAGAACATGTGAAGCTAGAAGTCTATAGGATTTCGAAGAAGTAGGTTTTCAAATATAGATTTCCACATAGACAAGCACTATAATTAATTTTGAAGTATGTGAAAATCAGGGATGTCAACTTCCAAGAGTGTTTATCTTTTGTTGAATGACCCCGAAGGTTTTTCCTCATAGGTTTCAAGTGGAGGTCGTTCCCAACCCAGTCAGGGTTTTAATACTGGGATGACATGGCATATGTGGGCCCATTTAATTTTAAACCTATGTAGCAAGGTGGAAGAACTCCCCTCCCCCCCCTCCCAGTTTCTTTATAAGGTGGATGACACGAATTGCAAAGGGTAGGAGGTCTACTAGGACCAAGCCATGTCAGCTTGCCGAATAGAAACTTTAATGTCACCCTGGACATTGGACCCTAAAATATTTGAGAGGAGGTGCAATTGATACCTTCAAGATTTATTCCCAGGGTGAGGTGGCATAAAAGGATCTTTATGCATCATGTATGTTATATATACATATGGATAACACTTGTGAGTCATGGAAATGGGAGCACCTTCATAACATGACTCTAAACATGAATAGGTCAATAACTTCCATGTGGGAAATAACATGGATTCCAACGTGGGCACCACGTGGGGAGCACTTAAGCAGCACATGGTAGGCGAGAGTGATGTGGCATTGTTCTGTAGGCCAAGCTTTGAGGGCTTATATCTTTTGATTTGGGAGTCGAATTGAGGTCAATTTTATTTCATTGGAAAGTTCTCAATGAGGAGAACATAATGACGTTATGCATTTTAAGGTTTGATTAAGTTGAGAAATATAGAAAGTTTTCTTGACACATTATCAATAACTAAGAGACCAAAAAATATACTAAAATCTAACTAACTTAGTGCACACATGCACAAATAGATATGTGCACTAATTAGCTAAAGTTATTCTGATTATAGAAACATACCGATATGAAGGTGCATCCATTAGGAAGAAATAAAAGAAGTGAGAGTATAAATGAAGTGCATTTGTCAAGAGCATAACCCATAAAAACTAGAACATAGCCATCCACATGGAATGCAACCAAACATGGAATAATGAAACCATATATCTTCTGACACAACCAAATAACACTCTCTCAAAAGCATTGTAGGAAGCAGGCTGGTAATTTTCATGTCACTTGTTGTTCTTAGTTTGGTTGATAAATGAATATAGCTAGCAGATCATAGCATGACATGTCACCATAAATACATACAATATACTTCCCCTCTTAGAAAATGTGTTGACTGGCATAAACAACCAAAAAAAACATTTTATAAATCAATACATTGTTCTAAATATGTCAACAAGTCCCAAGTTCAAATAAGCCAAGGATCATGCTTGAGTGTGTTATAACAATTTACACATCAATTAACATCATAATGATACAAGTGGCATGTATTCCAATATAGTTATAAATGACATAAGGAGAGAATCAATGATGGATCGATATAACTTATAGATTGCTCAAAAAATTTCATGCCACATTCAAGACAAATTGATCCACAAATCGCATGCAAACTAATTGTTGTTAGTCCCATCATGTACATATATAGGGTAAGAGCTAACCAGCCTGCCATAGGGCATTAAATGCATGTTTACATGCAGGCTGGTTAAAAATTTTGTGGTGGGCAAAAGTCACAGTCATTCTTCCACAATATGTACTTAACCAGCCTGCATGTAAGCAGACATTTAATGCCCTATGGCAGGCTGGTTAGCTCTTGCCCATATATAGCACTTATGTGTATCTCATTTTAATGTGTAAATACAATTAGTCAAACTTAGCATGTCGTTATTATTTAAAAAAAAAAAAAACCATCTTCATTCCAGATCACGAGTTTTCATCGTTACAAGAGCTATAGATATTTTACAAAATTCACTAAATTATAGAACTATTTCGACATGGACTTCGGTGGTCACCTGCAAATTACAACCACCCCATCTACGTATCTGCATTTCCTTGACATGACAAGCTTTATGTCAGCTTTATCAAGCCTCCGAACCAACGGCCTCACAATTTCATTTTTCTTAGTAGGCAAAATTCATTACATCAATGCTCACGGCTCAATAACAATGCAAACAAAGCAAATATATATGATCCAAATCTCATTGTCAATAAAAATCAGCATTGTGGTCCTTAAAAGTTTACACGACTTTTGGATAAAAGTTGGTACATCAATGCTCACGGTTCAATAACAATCCAAACAAAGAAAATATATATGATCCAAATCTCATTGTCAATAAAATTCAGCATTGTGGTCCTTAAAAGTTTACACGACTTTTGGATAAAAGTTGGTAGGAAATAATTAATTGTTTAAGGTGATGGTTATAATTTTAGAATGTTTGGTGAAATATCGTTATCATAAGTGGTTTGGAAGAATGATTGTTATGTTTCCTATCTAAATTTAATTTTAGTAAGTGTATGTTGAACAATTGTTGCAATGACTTTAGAGAATTTACTCAATAACATTTATCATGAGTAGTTGAGAGAACTAATTGTTATACTTCCTATCCAAATTCAACTTTAGTAAATAATATGTTAAATTTTGTTGTAATAACTTTAAATTCAAATAATACTTCTAAAACCATATTTCTCATGAGATAAAAACAAACAAAACTACTCCAAAATATATATATATATATATATATATATATATATATATATATATATATATATATATATATAGATATAGATATATATAATTATTTCAATATCAATAAATTGAAGAAATCTACATAATATAAAAAATTATAATCTAATTTTTAAATTTGATTATAACAACATGTATTATTCACACTTTTCTATTTATTATAGAAAAAAAAGTTTGGAAATTGAGTCTAAGATATGTAGTCAATTTTAAATTAGTTTATTATTTATTTAATTTATAATAAATGGTTTATATAAATGTGATTATATGTTATTAAATTAAAACATTTTTTATAATTTCAATTATATTTATATATATATATATATTTAGTTTTTAAATTATTATTGATGAGTTCTAGTATTGCAATAATAATGTGGCAAATGGCTACCAATTTTGATTTATCAATCTCAGATTCGTACCAACTTAAGAGGCGACATTGTTGTATACACAACAACCTAAGCTCTACTCAAGTTACTCGAAGGAAGTGAACCAAACCAAGGTGTACAAAGACCATTCTACAAGCTAAATCTAGACTTTGCAAGAATGAAAATGTTGCTTGAAAGTAAAGTCTAAGCTACTTGCAAGATATGGAAATGTTGCATAAAAGTAAATGTTAATGTACTTTCAGGAAATGAAAATGCTAATCTACTTGCAAGAAATGTAAACTCTAGTCTACTTGGAGGAAATGTAAATACTAGGCTACTTGGAGGAATGGAAACCTAATCTAATTTTAGAAATCTAAATGCTTCAAATAGAAACGTTAACCTATTGTAGGAAACCAAAGAGAAGGAGATAAAATTGATTCTAATTACTTAAAGAAAAGAGAATGAATCAACTCTAAATTAGTGCATTCGAAAGAGATTATATTCTAGTAGCAAATTTCATTAAGCATTTTGGGAAGTAATCATGTAAACCATCCATGTACCATTCAATTCATGAACTTGTTTACTTACCCTAATTGCATAAATGTATTACAGTGGTGAAAAGACAAATCCTAAGTGATCTCTAGTCTTCCTCAAATTTTGTTTCAGAGCCAAAGGGCCATTGTATATATTTAAAATGTAAAAATAAAGATCATAGAGCAATTCTAGTTGAGTTTGAAGGGTCTTTGTCTAGTGTTATAGGATCGGGATAGAGTGCCACAAGATTGACCTATTTTTCTACAAGATCAAGTTTGAGAGAACTTTATGGGCATAGAAGGTGTTCTCAAGGGAAAAAAAATGGATTAAGGTAGGATAAGGGTGTATGAGGTCCCTCCCAAGCCTAGTCCTTCTCAAGTGGCCATCTTGCACAAGGAGAGATGTAAACAGTGACCTCTAATGAATTTGAAATGACCTCTATGTAGACAATATACTTGGGGACGTTGTTGAGGAACGAAGGAGGGTGTTGATGGTAGGATGACAAATGAAAATGACAATGCTCAGCCCTACAAGCCCATAGTCTTACCTGCACACAAGAAAGATTATACTTTTGATCCTTGAAAAGAAGTCTATTAAAGAAATGATAAATTGCAGAAAACAAAGATGCAAAAGGAAATCTAATATAAGATCTAACTATTGCAAAAGGACAACAACTATGTTTTTTCTTGCCAACACCAATTCTACAACCATGCTCCCCACAATAGAGATTATTGACAGACCTATAAAAGTCACTCTTTCATAAACAAATCTTGCTAGAAAACAAGGAAACTCTAACCCAAGGGGGCTCAACCCTCTAAGACAAACTTGGATTTAAAATGACATAATGCTTTTCACTGATATAAAAAAGGGCTAAAGTACATGATATGGAAACTAAAAAATGACAATCACAAGCTCCTAGCACTATTAGTCTCTATTCTTCTCTAAACGTTTGAATCATTCTCATACCTTGGGCTTCCTTGTTTATACAAAAGTGGTTGATGGGGCATCCTCCTTGCAAGGAGGGTTGCTTCCCTCCAAAATCCCTAAAAAGGTGGATCTAGCTCCCTGAGATCCTTCCAGGCATTAAGTGCATCGATTATCTATCATATCCTTGAGTTCTAGGTGAGTAAACATACGGAGAAGATTGAGTTGAAGGTGGGTAAATGTAGGGGACAATCCTCCTACATTCCCTCCAACTAGTTCCCAAAGTATCCTACACATTAAACGCTCATTTTCTTGCACATTCAACTATGTTAGGCTACAAGATATGACAATATTCTTTTCCTAAGATAATAAACACATTATAGCTTCAAACATGTCATCAAATTTAGAGAGAGAATGGTAAAAGCATGTGGAAATATGGCTAGATGGGCCTTGTCATTTCCCTGTTAGGAGGCCTATCATCACCCCCTAATGAAAGGGTTTCTTACCCTATGAGAAATTTAGTCACTTATTTGTAGCTCATTGATGGCCTTGGTGGCCTCCCTAAGATCCTAAGGAACTTCAAATGGAGTGCCCTCCCCAAGGTAAAAACATCAGTTTACTTCTATCTCTTTCCACTCCCTTTTCTCATCTACTTGATATCTTCTCTCTTGTAACCCCAATAACAAATGAGGGCTAAGTTTTAACCCAATCCAATTAATATCTTTCATTCCAATTATTCTTTTGTAGGGGTGTGTTATTTTTTAAGGAATTTATCATCCTCTCTAGCGAGTTATACTCCCTGATTCTTAGACCATGTGTTAGAGTGCTTCATCTTCTTTGGCAAGCTTGTAAACCTTCAATTCTTAGCAGCCTGAAAATATCCTCAAAACATAATAGACCTTTTTATTATGTTTCCATGTAATGATGGGATAATTTAGGATCATTAGAGATGATTGTATGGTTGTTGAGGACAACTTTGGGACTCTTTAGCTCTTGTCTAATATATAAAGGCTCATTTTCCTCTTTGGACATGACCTTCTTAATTTCTTCATCTCTCACCTCCTCATGGGTAAGACAAGAGGTTATTTCCATTAATTCTTCGTCCCCCAATGTTGAATTAGGGTCCAAGAAGTTCATGTCTGTTAGAATCAGGTTGTCCATGTAGAATTCATCTAATTTGTCTTTGTCTTCAATGTTTACTCTTTGGAAAAAATCAATAAACTTCGTGTAGTCCTGAAAATGAAGTGAACCATATTGTGCTAATGTTTTGATCTGAAACTAAATCCACTGCTCTTTGAGGAACATTGCATAGGTTTTGGTTGGGTTTTTGCATTGAATGACCTCAACAGCCAAGCTTGCCATGGTGGCAAGCCACTCATCTCTTTCCTCTAGTTGGTAACTTAACCACTTTTTTCTATATATGTAGATTCTCTCTCATGTTTTACTCTCTAAATCTTATTTCAACCATCTCTTCACCCATTTTCTTCATATTTTATTCCTTGAGGCTTACATCCTCAACTCCTTCAGACTTGGAAAATTTCATCCAGTGGTGGGTTTTGTGTCTTTCTTTGTCTAGCTCAAGGAGGATTGAGATTGTAAATTTATGGGGTATTACCTACTATTTCTCATAAAAATTTGTAATTAGACCCAAGATTAGGTTGGGGATTAGGTTCTTGGAGTTCTTTTTGCCCCCTACCTTCTTCTCGTTACTTATCATCTCCGTGTTTTCATGTAGCATCTTTCTGTATTCCCATAGTTCGGCATATTATTGTTTTAGTTTTTCAACCTTTTCTCCCTTGGTGTTTTTCTTCTTAGAGGCTTGGGGCTGATTTCCCTTTGTGTGGAGAGAGGTAATTTCTTCATTTTTCTTCTTATTCTCCTCCAATTCTTCTTTTTAGTGACTAGATGACTCTGAATTGTGATTGTGGTTGTTGAGGGAGGTTGAGGTTTACCCTGTTGAATCTTGGTGGTCTTCCTTTTTCTAAAATATGCTGGCAGTTTCTTTGGCTCTCTTGCTTTAGGATTGACTAGGGTGCCCAAGGTTTCCAAGGTGGTAGCCACCTCTTCCTTAGTGTTTCCCTCTCAAACACTAGCTTGTTTCTCTTGCCTCCTTCTTTTCTAAGGTCTCGAGGTTTGTTCAGTGATCTTTTAGGCTCCCTATTCTTATATTTATTATCCTTTTATCTTCTCTTGTGATTTCCTGTTTGTCTCTCTTCTTATGTTTCAACCTCTTCTTTTCCTTTTACACCCTCTTCTTCCTCTTCTTCTTCTGCAGAACCAACCTGAATTGTCTCCTCAAGTTCCAATAGGATTTTCTCTTATACTTCCTGAAAAATTCACTATTTATATCAGCAAAATATATCCATTCCACATGGTGTTGAATGTGTTCTAGGGCATCCATGAAAATCAATCCAATGAGCCCATGATAGGATATTTACTATTTTTTTCCTCCCCTAACTCTCTGCCTTATTTCTATCATAGACTAGAAAAGGAAATAGGGGATGTTCAATCTACTTGGAATGGGTAACTCCATATGAAATCTCAACTGATACAATAATTAAATTGATATACATAAACAACTTTGAGCCTACCTTGATAGGAAATATATTTTATGATGTGATAGGCCACTGCATCCCAAGGGTATGGTAGGATCTCCATCCTAACTCCATTCTTGTCTTGAATAGGTTGTTCCTCAAGGAAGAAGAAATTTTTCTTGGTTGTAATGGCCTCAGTTATTTCCTCCTTGGTCCACCTCACTCCTAGTCATAATTTGGTCACTCTAATAACAAATTCATTATTTATATGGATAATTAGTCCTTTCATAATGGTGGTAGCATTGCCATCTCCTTGAGGATGAAGGCCTACTGCAAACTCATGGGTGATTTCATCATTAAACCATGTGAATGTTTCAAATAATTCCAACCAGTAGTGATATGCAAACAATTCTTTGACAGGAGGGTGTTGGTGGATCCTCAAGGAGTTTGTGGGCTCTCTCCTATTAAAAATATCCCCCATGGCTTCTTACTATATTTTTCTAAATTTTTTTCAAGGGAATCTTGTTGCCAATATCAATTTCAGAGCAACTTAGGGTTTCAAATTAGGAGAAGAAGGAGCAATTCTTCTATTGGTGAGTGGGAGGAATAATTACATGGAAATCTCAAAACAAGTTTATTCTCCTATTGTAATTCCCATCTTCATAAGAGAAAAACTACACACTTAAAATTCTTCTATTTTCAGGGTTCTGCTACAAGATGTTTTGTGGAGGAATTTTGGAAAAATTCACAGACTTGTTGTTCAAAAAATGGTGAGGAGTGTCAAATACTTACCCCTCCCTTATAGACTCCTTTGAAATTCTAGTATTTTGCAGATGATAATGCTCAATACAAGGATTTTTTACACCTCTTGGGACAATCCTGTAGTACACAGTTTGTCTCCTATAACAACTACTATGTCTCTTAAAGCACTTAGCCTGACTCTTTTAGCAGTTATTCCTTGGTCTTGTAGTTTCTCTATGGTAGCCTATGCGATCCCTGGTGTAGCTTGTTTGTCTTCCAATGATGGTAGTGGGACTCCTTACCATTTTTAGAATGAACCTATTTGGTACAAATGAGGCTTGGGCCTACTTTTATTCCCTTTGTGGTTTGGTGGTGGGCTCAACACGTTGTATTAGCTAGCCCCTAACTACCACATTAAAATTTTTATCATAGGCCCAATGGCCCACGTCCCTTGTACTCATCATTTTTTTTATTTTGTCTTTTTATGCACATGTGATGAAAGAGAAATTTAACTCTATCTTCACTATTTAAAGGTGGTTCATACTTCTGAACCACCTTGAGCCTACAAAACCTCCTCTCTTGTCCATTGACAATAAATTTTTAACCATAATACACTCAAGAGGAGAGGTTAAGAAGAGTGCATACTTGTTCCTACCTGGTGGTTGCTTGCTAATGTGTTGATCCTTTAATGGTCTCATCGAATATTTGCACATGGGTGAGTTTTTTTAGTGTCTTCTATGAGGTCATTATTGTGTCTCCCTTGCTTCCTACAATTCCTTGAGAAAAACATAATTTTTTTATATTCTCTTTTGGCTCAAACTTGATGATGTAGGTCCTTTTTCTTATGTAGGTTCTCTTGGAATCAGATGTTTTTGCTTATTGGGTGATCAAGAATCATGCAGCTAATGGTAGGAGGTCCTATATATACTAAAGGATCATAATTTCAACCCTCAGGTGCTCATGGTGACTGACTTCTAAATCTATTGCTCTAGTTGTGATCTAGCAGGGGATGTGCATACCGCTATAGGACTATGTTTATTCCTGTAGCTATCATATACAACCTATCAATACCTCTAATGTCTCCCAATATCATTAAAAAAATGATAATATATGGAAAGGATAATGATGGGTTTCAGGGGACTTTATGGTGGCAGGAAAGGTGGATGAAGGAATAAATGGAGTGGTTTTGATGAATAGAAATGGGAATGACAGTGGGGAAAAGGCCAATTGATGTGGTGAGTAGCTAATGAGTTCATTTTGGACCTTCTCCCTAGTTCCTGAGAAGAAGAAAACATAGACTACCTCGTAAACTTGCATTAATTAGTATTCTCTAGCAATCTATGACAATCCTATATCATTTTAGGATTGTGGTAGAGCTAAGTGAGAAAGCTCACCTCATGATGAAAAATCCTTGGGAGGATGAATGGTGTGATGGAGGACATGCAGAGGGATAACTTGGAGGATGTGAAGGTGGGGTTTGTAAAGTTTCCTCTTTTCCTACTAACCTTCTTTGATTGTCATAGGAACCCTATGAAAAACATGTTAGAAAAATTATGTAAGGGCTCCCTTGCTTTTATTTTGGTTTTCTTCCTCTCTTTTCTGTTTTGTTTTTTTCCTTTTTTCTTGAGACCTGCAGGATGCCTCAAAGTAGGTTTTCAACCTATAGGACTTCCCCAAGTGCCTCAAAGTAGTTTTTCACCTAAGGATCTTTTATTTTCCTTTTTGATTTTTTTAAGACTCATAGACTTCGTCGTGGAGGGTTTTCAATCTGAGAGATTTCCTTAAGTGCCTCATGGATGTTTTCACCTAGGCTTTTTATCCTTTTTCTTCTTCTTTTTTTCTTTTTTTTGTGTTTTTCATCTTCACTTTTCTATTGATCAAGGGCTATATGGACTGAGAGCTTTGAGACACTCAATCACATTCGACTCCTTACTTATTGAATTGGTAAACTCCTCCTTTGACAAAGGTTTCTTGTAGAGCTTCAATCGATAGACATTGACAAAAAGTGGAATTCCTTCTTCATCAATTGTTTTGATTTGTATAGAGTCATTCTCATAACACATTTCCACCAGATAAGGACCTAACCATCTTTTCATCAACTCCCCCTTCAAATCCTTGAATTTGGAATCATATAGGAGAGACCACCTCAGTGTGCATGAGAGCTTGCAATCTGAATTCATCATGAGAATTGAGTTGTTGTAGTCTATCCTATTGAGCTTTGGTGATGTCTAGGTTCAATTGTGCTACCATTCTTACCACATTGTACTCAAATTCAATGGACAACAATTCCCTTTTTCCATAAACCAACTCAAAGGGAGTTAACACAATGGTAGTTTTCTAGGCAATATTATAGGCTCAAGTGGCTTCCAAAAGTATGGCTTCCCAATCCTTTTTATTTTTTATGACAACTTTGGTCAAGATTCTCTCCAAAATGCTATTTATTATCTCCACCTTACCATTTTCTTGAGGATTATAGGGCGTGGATTTTTTGTGCCTTATGTGATGTTGCTCCGTGATTCCCTCAATCCGATTTGAAGTGAATTTAGCCCCTTCATCAGTGACCATCTACCATGGGAATCCAAACTAATAAAAAATGTTTTCCCTTAGAAAATATGCCACCTTCTACACTCTTGTTGCTTTTTCTGCCTTTACTTCATCCCACTTTGTCAAATAACCAATGCACATAATGATGTATCCTTTTTTTTCTAGATGGAGGATCAATTCACCCAACAAAGTAGATGCTCACTTCTCAAATGGCTTAAGAGTCAATAGATGTTGTAGGGGCATTTCATCCTTTGGCATAGGATTTCCCATACTTTGCCACTCATCACACATAGTAGTGTAATATCTGACATCTTGGTGTAGAGTAGGCCAATAGTAAGAGGCTTGGAGAATTTTGAAAGTTGTCCTCTTGGAAAGAAAATGGCCCCCACAGGGTTCATCATGGAAAGTTGAGAGGATTTTAAATACCTGATCCTCCCTCACACACCTCCTCAAGTTCTAATATGGTCCCAATTTGAAGATATTTTCCCCAATCCAGGTGAAAGGTGCACTTTTTCTAACAATTTTGCTCTTCTCCTTGGAGGATAGATTGGGAGGGAATATCCCAGGAACTAAGAAATTTTCTATGTCAGAAAAATGAGGTAATAATGAAATAGAAAATAGGTGCTCATCTATAAGTTTATCATCTATCATCTCCTCATATTTTGCAGGAAATGTTAGTCTAGACAAAAAAACTTCCACCTTTTTTTCCTTCTATGTCTTGTCAACAATTGTTAAATGAAATTGTTGTAAAAATAATAACCATTTAATTATCCTAGCATTTCCATTAGGTTTTTTCACTAAATATTTAATGGTTTCATGATCGGTATGTACAAAGACTTGGTATCATGTGATATAATGTTTAACCTTGTTCAAGTAGTGCACAATAATTAAGATCTCTTTTTCAATAATTGTGTAATTAAGTTCATCTTTGGGTATATTCTTCATGATAAAATATACGGCATAGGTAAATTTACCTTCCACTTGTCCCAAATCTTCTCCTAAAACTTTTTCAGAGGCATTTGTGTGAATATGGAAAGGCAAGGCCCAGTTGGGACCCCTAAGAATTTTTGTAGTGGTAAATTTCTCCTTCAGCTCTTCAAATTCCTCTTGACATTTATCTATCCAACAAAGATCTGAATCCTTAGTCAACAATCCAAACAAAGGCGAGGCCATATTACTAACATATTTGACTAATATCCTATAATATCCATCTAGTCGAAGGAAACTTCTAACGTCCCTTCATTTCTGAGGGGAAATGACACTTTTGATAATGATAGTATTGTTAGGGTCAAATTGGATCCCTTCCTTAGAAAGGAAGTGCCCTAGGAAAATCTCTACATTTATAAAAAAAATCACACTTTTTTGGATGTAGAAAGAGATTAATTTCAATTCAATTATTTAAAAATTTACACAGATTAGAGAGGGCTTCCTAGAAATCATCCCCATAAGGGATGAAGTCATCCATATAGATTTCAACTGCATCATGAAAAAGGTCAACAAAAATACTCAACAATACCCTTTGGAAGGTAGCAGGGGAATTACAGAGACCAAATGGAAGGACTCTCTTGGAAAAGGTCCCTTATGGAAATGTGAAGGTGTTATTATCCTAATTGTCAACATTGATCTGGATCTGATTACACCCACTAAAACCATCCAAGAATGAAAATAATTGTTTCCCTGCAAGGCCATCCAAAACTTGATCAACAAAACGAAAGGAAAAATGACCCTTCTTTGTAGCCTTATTATGTTCCCTGTAGTTAACACAAATTCTTCATTTCCCATTTTTCTTAGGCACAATAACAAGTGGGAACACCCACTCACTATTTGAGATAGGATAATTGAACCATGCATTAAATAGTTTTTGCAATTCTTCCATTACAATGTCCTTAAGGGCAGGGTTTATTTTTCTTTCGGACTAGTGCACATGTTTGCATCCCTCCTTGATGTATATATGATGTGTACAAACTAAGGGAGAACCTATTTCATCTCCTTATAATCCAAAGAAAGTTTATTTGGATGTTGTCTCAAAACAATGAGCAATTGCTCTTCTTGCTTTGTTGAAAGGTATGGACTGATTTTGAGGGTTTTAGATGGATTAATTTCCACAATTTTGGAATGATTTTGATCAGAGACAACAATGGATAGTTTTTCCCATGGGTTCTTTTCAGGCTTCCCTAAATATTCCTTTATTAGTTCATCAATTTGCAAGGCAATAGGAGGTTGGTTTTGCATAAAGTTGTGAATAAGATCATCCTCATTAGCTTCCTCCTTCCAATAGTAGCTTCTAATGTAAACATTGCATAGTGGGATTATTGATATAACTCTTCTCCTTCTTCTTCCTCCACCCACATAGGAAAATCATGATAAATAAAGGTTTGAGCCGGGGGGTTATAGTACACGCTTCTATGTGAGATGCCCATTATTAATTATCATGTTCCCAGCTCTGCAGCTTATATAAGCATCATCAATAGATAAAAAAGGTTTCCCCGGGATGACAGGATGCCCATTGAACTTTTCCTTGGGTTATAGCACAAATAAATCAGTTGGGTTCACCCAGGAATCAATGGAAACCATCACATATTCAATAGCACCCTTAGGGGTTATTGTGGATTTGTCTATAAGTTGCAACACAAAGGTGGTTTTCCTTAGGGATCCAAGTAAGTTGAGTTTAAGCATGGTTTCCTTGTCCATGACGATGATTACAACCCTAAGGTCAATCATTGTGTTGGGGACTACACCACTATTAGTGTGTACATCCAATACCAGACTACCAGGATCCAAATAATTGGCATAGATAGTCTTTCCAAGCATTGGTTCAGCCAGTTTCCCAAGAACATTGAGTGGGGGCATGTCTTTTCTACTTCCTAACCTCTTGAAACATTGTTCCTTGATAAGATTCTTATATATGGGGATATCTTTGATGTCCTAGAGGAGGGGAATTTTGACGCACAGGTTCTTCAGTTCTCCCAAAAGTTCAGCCTCTTCTAGGGTGTGCTTCTTAGGTTGGACCAACCTTACAAGATATGGAGGTAGATTGGCTTGAGGGGTACTATCTTCCTTCTATTCTTCAATATATTTTGGTGGAGAATGTGGGTGTGCATATGGAAGTACCTTCCAAGACATGAGATTGATTTCCTAGATTTCCACAACATAGGCAGGATAGAATGTTTCCACACTATAGACCTATTGGGTCTGCTTGTTGTTTGGGTTCATATTAGGTTGAGTAGGAATTGGAGGTTGCTTCGGTTGGTTATTGTGAGGTAGTTGTGGTTGAGGAGGAGGAAAAGGAAGAATTAAGGCAGGTGATTGGGATACCTTGGGCCTCCATCCTTGTGAAGGACTACCCCTTTAAGAAGCTTGAAGTTGGTATGGCAAGAAAGGTTGATTGATAGGTTGAGGAGGATACAAAGGAGGATAGGATCAATAAGAAAGCATGAACCAAGGTGAGCTGGATGGAGGATGCCAAGGATGAAAAGGTGCACTCTGGTTAATATTGAAAGAAGGATAGTGTATACCTTGCATGCCTTATTGATATGGTTGAGGTCCTTGCAGCCTCCTTTGGTTGATGAAACAAAGTTGTTATTCACTTCCCTCAACCCCTTCATACATAACCTTTAGCCTTGGAAGGGATATACACTTATCAATTGCATGGTTCTCATAACATAATTGGAAGACCTCTATCACATTCAATAAACATTCATTCCTAGGGTGCCCTTTGGTACATTTAGAGCAAAAGATAACTAGTACCTTTTCTGCAAATTCATGTTTCTCCCTAATTTTCATGGTGTCCATCTAAAAGGAAAATGTGTGTAACATTTCACTCTTGAAATTTTCTAGCTTACTCCCTATTTCATGCTTGATGGAAAAGGTAAAGGATGAATAATTTGTCAAGCCTTCACTAGATCTACCTCATTTCCTTGCAACCCTAGATTGATCCTTAAACATTGTATTCATGTCATCATAATTCAACTATTAAATGTCACCACTAGAAAAGGTATTTATGGTTTCCATTTTCTCATCCCTAACCCCTCTAAGTAATACAAGATTTGTTGACTCTTCGGAAAGGGTACACTTGGCTCTCCTGTAGCTAAGTTGAAACCTCTCCTCATAGTCTTCTAAGTACTCTTCTATACCATGAGTCATCCTAAAGACTCCCTTCCTAATGGTCGTAGATCTCCAATAGTCTTTGTACTTCTCATTGAATGCTTGCCACATTTCAGCCCAAGTGGTAATGTTGCCTCCTTCCAGACCCATGAACTAGTGTAGGGTTGCATCCTTGATAGAGGAGGGAAACAGGCTCAAATTATATTCATTGCTAGTGTAATCATAGGTTCTAAAGCCATAAAAAACTTGAACATGAACGTGTCAAGGTCTTTAGAAACTAGACCATGGAAGTGTGGGAAAGCAATGGGGCTTATGTTCTTCATTCCATATTCCCCATTTCTTTCTCTAATAAGAAAGAGCTTTGGCTTCCTATTTCTAGCCATCACTAGGGTAGGTGATGTATGTTCTTCCTCCCCTATAGGTTCTTCAAATATTTCTAATTTCCCTCCTAAATCGTTTTCCAAATCCTTTGTGGTTAGAGTAGGAGGTTCATAGTCACCAAAGAAGAGTAATGATTGATTACTTGTAGGAGTGGCGGTTTTTGGAAAAAAATTCCTTAAGTTATCACTAACCATATGAGGCATGAAACAAACGTCTTTTTTTCCCTTTTTTTGAGATTTTTAGGTAAACCAAAACTAATGTAAAGAAAAAAAATGTGTTTTTTCAGGAAACAAAATGAAAAAGAGAAAGAAACTCAAAGAAAAAAACACCTACATATACACCTCCCTGACAATGGTGCCAAAAATAAATTAGCTTTGATATTGCAACAAGAATGTTGCAATTACCAAGGCTATGAGCTTTAATTTATCAATATGAGAGTCATACAAACATAAGAGGTGGCAGTGTTGTATAAACAGTAAGCTAATCTCTACTCAATTTGATTTAAGGTAGTGAAACAAACCAAGGTGTACAGAGAAAATTCTACAAACTAAAAATAGACTTTGAAAAATGAAAGAATGTTGCAAAAGGAAGCCCTAATCTAGTTGCAGGAATGAAAATGTTGCTTGAAAGTCAAGTTTAAGCTACTTACAAGAAATGGAAATGTTGTATAAAACTAAATGTTAATCTACTTGTAGGAAATGTAAATGCTAATCTACTTGCAATAAACGTAAATTCTAGTCTACTTGTAGGAAATATAAATGATAGTCTACTTGCAGGAATGGGGACCTAATCTAATTGCAGAAATGGAAATGCTTGAAATGGAAACCCTAACCTATTGTAGGAAACCAAAGAAAACGAGGGAAAACCTATTCTAATTGCATAAAATAAAGAGCATGAACCAACTCTAAATCACTGGATTCAAAAGATAATATCTTCTAGTAACGAAGTTCATTAAGCATTTTGGAATGTAATCATGTAAACCATCCTTGTACCATTCAATTCATGAACTTGTTTACTAACCGTAATTTCATAAATTCATTACAATGGTGAAAAGGAAAATCCTAAGTGGTCTTTATTCTTCGTCAAACTTGGCTTCAGAGCCTAAGGGTAATTTTATAGGCTAAAAATGGAAAAATAAAACACAGAGGGAAATTTTGGTGGAGTTTGAAGGGTCTTTGCATAGTGTTACATGATCAAGACAATGTGTTACGAGATTTCATTCTTTCGCTATAGGATCATGTCTTAGAGCACTTTAGGGGATTATAAGGTATTCTAAAGGCTAGAAAAGGTGGGTTAAGGTAGGATAAGGGTGTATTAGGTCCTTTCCAAGCCTAATGCTCCTCAATAGCCCATTTTGCACAAGGAGAGATGAAAACAGTGGCCTCTAACAAATCTGAAATGAACTCTTTGTAGATAGTGTTCTTGGGGAGGTCATTGAAGAAGGAAGGAGGGTTTTGGTGGTAGGATGACAAGCGAAAATTAAAATTCTTAGCCCTGAAAACCCATAATATTACCTGCACAAAAGAAATATTATGCTTTTGATGCCAGAAAAGACTGCTAAGCAAATGATATATTACAAAAAACATAGATGAAAAAGGAAAACTAATCTAAGATCGTATAATTGTAAAAGTAGGAAAAATATTATTTTTCTTTCCAACACCGAGTCTATAACCACACTTCCTCTAAGAAAGATGATTGATAGACTTGCAAAAGAAACTCTTTCATAAACAAATATTCCTAGAAAACAAGGAAAATCTACTAAAATATGGACAAGAAAGAAAATGCATTATAAAATGTACAAAGGAGAGAGACTAGAGCCTTTGGGTTGGGCACCAACCCAATGGGAATCAAACCTCTCAAACAAACTCATATTTAAGATGATAGAATTATTTTTATTGATATAAAACAATGCTCAAGTACATGATATGGAAACTGGAAATGAAAAGGACAAGCTCCTAGCTCTAGTAGTCTCTATTCTTCTCTAAAATTTTTAATCCTTCTAAGTCCTTGTGCTTCCTTATTTATACAAAATTGGTTGAGGGGTTTGACTCCTTGGAATGAATGTTGCTTCCCTCCCAAATCCCTAGAAAGGTGAATCTATCTCCCTGAGATTCTTGTAGGCATTAAGTGCATCAATTGTCCATTAAATGGTTGATCTATACACAAGTAAACATAGAGAGAAGGCTAATATGAAGGTGGGTAAATACAGGGAACAAGCCTCCTACATTCCTTCCAGTTTTTCGCAATATATCCCTACACATTAAATGCTCATTTTCCTACACATTCAACTTTGTTAGGCTACAAGGTATTACAATATTCTTTTCCTAACCTCATGAATACTTTATAGCTTAAAATGTGTCATCAAAATGCAAAGAAAGAGAGAGATAAATTCTTGCTAAAAATTGGCCAAATAATCCTTTTTGTGTACCTATTAAGAAGCTCGTCAATTACTACTTTATAACATGTATATAAATTAATCATTTAAAAATTTAATTACTAACCCTGAATAATCGATACAAACTAAATTATTTTACACACCTTACAACTCCATCATTAACTTTGACATTATTTTGAATAGTTACACTCCATTGCAAATATGGAGGTGAGAAACACATAAATAAATGTGGACAAAAATTTAGAAATATAATGTAGCTATATGTAAATACTACAAACTCTTAAAATTAGAATGCTATGTTTGCTTTGGCACATAAAGTTGTATTTTTATGTTTTATCAAATGTTAATTAATTTATAAAAAAGCATACATAAATTAATGACTTTTATATAATAAAAGCAATAAGTAATGAAAAATCATATTCAACTTTATCATGAATTATTAAAAAAAATAAATTTTAAAAACGTGTATCATGAAAATGAAAGAAGAGCTTATTTCAAATAAAAAAACATTACATAAAAATAAAATATTAGTTAATAATAATTTATTTATTTGGAATGCTTTTATTATTATTATTATTTTATTATTTAAAAAAATAGAATATGTTTTATGTTTTTTCGATGTAGCTACTTGTTTGTGTTATGAATTCAATTGATGTAGAGATAATGAAACATGTGAAGTGTTATGAATTTAATTGAAGCAGATACAATGAAACATGTGAAGTGATAGCCTCCATTTTTCATCTTATATAATTGAAATAAATGACTAGTGTTTCAATTAGTTTTGAAGAGTTATTTTATGTGGTATATATATTGATGTCAAGTAGTTTCCTGTTAAATGAAAAGTAGAGATGGGTACTATATGCAATCTCTAGAAGGTGGAAACAAGTAGGGGTATGGAATAGGCTTCCTACACTAACTAATGAGAGAAGAACATGTAGAAAACCTTAAACAAATAGGTGTATATGATAAGAAGGAAACAAATCAATGAAATATAAAATCATTACACAACAATTTCCTACTGAAAACCTTTCTCAGATAAAAACCCACATTTTAAAGTTGCCAAATGTATTATTCAACAACTGAAAAATTACAAATATGTTATAAATTCTAATCTCAAAAAGAGTGATAAGGAACAACATAAGGATTTTTAAGAAATTATGGTGGCATAACACTAAGATAAAACTCACACACATCATTTTTCATCCAACCTTCGAACTCAATAAACAGGCATAACAAGTCTATATAGTATTTATTGTTGTACAATTCTAGATACTAGAAACCACCAATAATTAATTGGCCAACAAGTGTTTCCTAATATTCATTTCATTCTAGTGATTTGCATGTAATTCCTTTCCACTACTCAAAATTTATTTCTCGCCACTACTCAACAATTATTCCATACTATAGCTTAGAATTTATCTCCTACTATTATTCAAAAATCATTACTTTCTCTTCCACAATATTAAAAGGTGTATGACACACCTATACCAACATTATCCCACTTGTCATATACCTTGCAAGGTTATAAGGGGCGATGCATGAAATTGTGAGATAATTGTTGAAGGCCACAAGGCCCATAGACTAATACCACCACTTGGATTTACATATTCCCATTGATTTCATAATGCATCTATAACATTTTAAAAAGTGGCAAACTTCTCTAGTATCAAGTTTACAAAATATTTTTCGGCGAAGATCACATGAAACATCATTTGTCGATGCGTTTCGAACCAACCAGTGTGGTTCATCGTCAGGAAAAGCCATCTTAACCAAGGTCCATCATTTTGAACGAGCACTCCTGACGATGAACCACACTGGTTGGTTCAAAACGCGTCGACAAATGACGTTTCATGTGATCTTCGCCGAAAAATCTTTTGTAAACCTGATACAGATCACAGAAGCTTGAACTCTACTATTGAATCCCTGCACGGAAAAGCCATCGTAACCAAGGTCCATCATTTTGAACGGGCACTCCTAACGATGAACCACACTCGTTGGTTCGAAATGCGTCGACAAATGATGTTTCATGTGATCTTTGCCAAAAAATATTTTGTAAACTTCATATGGATCACGGAAGCTTGAACTCTACTATTGAATCCATGCACGGAAAAGCCATTGTAACCAAGGTCCATCATTTTGAACGGGAACTCCTCACGATGAACCACACTGGTTGGTTCGAAACGCGTCGACAAATGATGTTTCATGTGATCTTCGCCAAAAAATCTTTTGTAAACTTGATATGGATCACAGAAGCCTGAACTCTACTATTGAATCCCTGCACGGAAAATCCATCGTAACCAAGGTCCATCATTTTGAACGGGCACTCCTGACAATGAACCACACTAGTTGGTTCGAAACGCGTCGACAAATGATGTTTCATGTGATCTTCGCCGAAAAATCTTTTGTAAACTTGATATGGATCACAGAAGCCTGAACTCTACTATTGAATCCTTGCACGGAAAAGCCATCGTAACCAAGGTCCATCATTTTGAACGGGCACTCCTGACGATGAACCACACTGGTTGGTTCGAAACGCGTCAACAAATGATGTTTCATGTGATCTTCGCCGAAAAATCTTTTGTAAACTTGATATGGATCACAGAAGCCTGAACTCTACTATTGAATCCTCGCATGGAAAAGCCATCGTAACCTAAGGTCCATCATTTTGAACGGGCACTCCTGACGATGAACCACACTGGTTGGTTCGAAACGCGTCGAAAAATGATGTTTCATGTGATCTTCGCCGAAAAATCTTTTGTAAACTTGATATGGATCACAGAAGCCTGAACTCTACTTCTCTAGTATCATCAAGTTTCCATCCTCTACCATTCCCTAATGAAATGATATTAAATATCAATATGATTTTTCTTCACATGAAAGGTCAACATTTTAGGTAGACAAATCACATTGTTGCTGTCACATTGAATT
Source organism: Pinus tabuliformis (assembly GCA_031772625.1). Taxonomy (NCBI): domain Eukaryota; kingdom Viridiplantae; phylum Streptophyta; class Pinopsida; order Pinales; family Pinaceae; genus Pinus; species Pinus tabuliformis. The sequence goes on from CM062807.1 coordinate 780,373,060, forward strand.
GTAATTCTTCCCTAACATATCCCTACTTGTTGAAAACAATTCTATAAGCCAAATGACCTCCTTATAGGAATGAATAGTTTCCATATACCCCACCTTTATATTGGAAAATGTGGTCACAACTTATCACTTCCTCATTCAACTGAGTGCATCACCAAACAATAAAAACATGTATTTTCTTATAGATCCCCTTTTTTCTACATCCCCTAGCCAATTACAATCCAAATAACCAAGTATATCGACTAAGTGTGGATTCCCTAAAACATCATTATGATAGAAAACGGAACATTCTAAAGTACCTCAGAAATACCTAAAGATCATTTTCACTGTAACCTATTGTTCATGTTTTAGCATTAGCTATGAATTGGCTCAAGGCTCCCACTGCTTAGTTGATATCTGCTCCAATACAGGTCATACCATACACTTAGCTACGAACTACACTGGAATATGGAAAAAATATAGATTCTCCATTTTTTAGACTCATCATGAGAATAATTTTTTTCCTTCATATTCTATTTTTCTCTTCCTTGCAATCACTTCTAAAATTCCCAACCTTGCTACAATTTCAACATTTTTCCTTGCACTATCCAAGAGACTTATGTTTCCCATGGGCTTTCAATCTTCCATTTTCTATCCTTTTACCTTTCTCTTTTTTTCTTCCATATAAAACCAAGGTCTCATTGGTCGATTTAAAACTTTTCCACCTCATCTCCTCTTATAGTAAAGTAGCCATGATCTCATCAAGCACTAATTTTCTTGCAAGCTATCAGTCGCCATTATGAGGTTATCCCATGAATCTAGAAAATAACAAAAATGATTAATATAATGGTCCTCCTCCTTCATCTTCACTCCAAGTAAGATCCACTATGTCATAATAATATTAAATGCATTCAATTGCTTGGCTATAGAATGATTATCTCTCTTTTTCAAGGAAAACATATTTTTCCATATAACAATTTTATTAACCAAGGATATATCTAAATTTAAATCCCCCAACTTCTTCTAGAGAGTTGTTATGGATTTTTTATTCAAAATTGTTGAGTTGTACTGAATTAACCAAACAAATCTTGATAAGAATTTTCAACATTATCTCCAACACCATGCACTATTCATATTTCATACCGACATACTTTGTTACAAATATTACTACCCATAGGTCTTTGTCTACAAGAAGATCCTCCATCTTGAGCTTTAGCAACTCAAAGTTAGTGCCACTAAATTTTTCCGTTTCAAATCTAAACATGTTCACCATTTCCCTATAGCATGATTTCCTTCTATATAATATCCCACTCAAACCAATATTAGATCAAAAGACCTTGTCCCCAGCATGTTGGATCTGAGGTAATTCTCTGATACCAAATGAAAGGAAGTAGAGGTGCAAAATACACTTCCTACACTAACTAGTGAGAGATGAATGTGTAGAAAACTTTAAACAAACTATGATAAGAAGAAGAAAAATGAAAGAAATAGAAACCATTACATAATTATATCGTGGGGAAATCACTATTGAGAAAAAAAACCTACATTCAGAAGCATACTTAATGCATTATTCGATGACTAAATGGTTAACTAAATGGTTCCAATACATTACAAAGTTTATATATTCTCGACAAGAGTGTTAAACAATACCATAAGTATTTCAAAGAAATTTGATAGCATAACAATAACCTATAAAATACACACATTAATCCCTTGAAGCCTAGTGTTCAATAAATAGTCATAAAAAAATAATAAACTATTTATGGTATTTCAATTATACATGATGAAAGCCACCAATAATTACTTGGTCAATTGTTACTTCTTAGATTCATTTCGTAAAAGTGATTACTAATGCTTGACATTTATTCCATCTTATTGCTCAATATTTATTCGATGCTATGGTTCAACATTTATTCCTAGCTACTACTCAATAAGCATTAATTTCCACTACAATACTATAAATTGTATGGCACATATGTCATAATAGATAAGTGGTTTCATATACGCAACCATTGAGCATGGGTGATGAATAGATGTTGACTAAGGAAAATCACTTTAAGTAGAAACTCATTGAGGTCAAATGAATCTTCGAGTAAGTATGTTGAGAGATAAGAATTTTGATAACCAAATACAATAAAAAGGATAAATGAAAAAGAGAGAGAAAACTTTTAATTATTTTCTTTCTTAATATATTTAATTTAAATAATGTTAAACAACTTTAAAAATTATGCTAATTTTTTACTTTCATGTAAAATTAAAGCAGAGCTTATAACCTGAAATTCAAATTCATGTAATAAACACAAATAGCCACATAAGCATTGTAATCCAAATAGCAAAAATATTTAGAAACACAATTCCACATTCTTTATTAATTCAAATTCATGTAATAAACACAAATAGCCACATAAGCATTGTAATCCAAATAGCAAAAATATTTAGAAACACAATTCCACATTCTTTATTTTAAATCTTATTTTTAAAATATAGGATTTAAAAGACTTTGGAACTCATTACATGGTTTTAACTTACGTTTTCTCACTCCCATGAGCTTATACAGGCATAGCCAAAGAATTCTTTGCACATCCATACTCAAGAACCAACTGCCTCTTTCTCTTAGTTTTCAACATATTTAAAATAAATGGACTAAGAGTTACTTAGTTACACGTGAACTCAAATCTTTTATCTTCTAATGGAATATTAAGTGTAAATATGAAATGGAGCATTTACTCGTATTAATAAATATTATTTGACTTGAAATAATCTCAAAACTCTCCTAAGTCAAATATATGCAAAATTTGAGAAATATGAATTTTAGGCATTAAGAACATAAATTAGCATGAACTAGCTCTAGGAAATGCATGTCAAACTATACATAAGCATGCCATGTGGAGTCCAAGTGTATAGGGCTGAACTCAACAACACACAAAATCAATGTCTTAGAATCTCCAAACTATTAGTCGTTGAGTGTTTCTCGTGACATAATTCACCTTATGATGTGATTTCCATCAAATTTCAAAAAGTTATTGTGGTAGAAAAACACGAAAAGTCTACTCTCTTGTTGAAGAAATGTCAATTATCCTAATACAATATTTTGTAATTCAATCCAATCATGTCAAAATTCTTTCTTGAATAAAACCAAGGGTGTTCTGCTATATTAGAATAGGTATACTTCAATTCAAAATCCTCATATGGCATCAATATATTCTTTAGTAGAAATGTTAAACTTCCCGAAATTATTTTAATTTTATTTTTTTATATTTTAGATAATTATGGAGAAATGTATTCAAAATAAAAGAATTGAGGTTTAATCTATTGTTGGGCACCGTTGGATGGGGTGTTTGGTGTAAGATAATTATGGAGTTCTTTGTTTCCATCCCATTTTGCATTAAGAAGGGTGGACATGACAATGGATCCCTACATACTTTCTCGAAAGGCAATCATGATTCTTTATATGTATTACATGATATTGTATGTCTTATTACCATTCTTTATTAGTGGAGGCAATTTAATCTAGCATTGGTTTAATGCATAATTTTGAGTGGAGCTCCAACAGATCTTGGTGGGAAATTCTATATCATACTCAATTCCTAGATGTATTATTCTAGGCAGGCTTTCCCATGTGCATTGGTCATTTCTATAGGTGGGGAACACTCCTATCACACAATGCCACCAACCCACATGAGAGGATAATTTACTGGCACCTACAACAAGTATCACATTGAGATTTATGGTCACCATGGGTAGAAATTAGTTTCGTCTAGTTAGTTATGCTTCAAGTAATGAGTTGGATTTCCTTCATATATCTTGTTGTTTCAATTATTTCACTATGTAATCCTTCGGGCTCTTCGGTGAGGATGCTTTCATTTTCTATTGTCTTAAACTGTTCCCTAGTTAGATTAAGATATTTTTCCACTCTCCTATCTTTCCTTAGTTTTGGCATCATTGTGCCTTCCTTCTTTGGGTAATCATGCAACATGGACTCCTATAGTGCTCTCATGCATCAAAATCTCCAACCTACCCCATTTATCTTCTCCCATTGGTGAGCAATGCACATGTATCCACTACCCCATTCTTTCTAGTGTGATGCTACTCTTCTACTCTAGCTAAGCAAGGTCTAAGGGTATCTAGCTTATCGTGCCTTGTAAATAGGCTTGTATTTCGATGTAGCATGGCTTACTACCAATAATAGGGTAGCTTTCATGCCCAACAATGGGAAAAGGGCTTGGGAAATGGTTATAGGGATCATACCCCTTAGCAACTCGAAGAGGAAATAACATAGGTGGAGAGAGAATTAGTTGAAAAACATCATTGTCTAACCAACTCAGAAGTGTTGGCTAAGGTGGTCAATTGGGTCCTAGACATAGGTCACACCAAGGGCCACTAGAACAAATACATGTACAGAGTCGATATATATAGCACTTAAAATTGCTATTGTGATGAGGTGATTTATAGGAATGAAGTTAAAGAGGAAATTCTACTCATCTTGGATGAGATGCAGTGGAATATGAACTCCACGAATCACATGCACGGGTGTATACAAACTTAAATGGGTTTCCCCTCAAGCTACTCCCCAGGCAATAGCAGGGATCCCATTCATATGCAGACCTCTGAATCCAATAAGTCTTAATGACGACTTATATGTTGTCCTCATTTTCTATTTCTATTTCCATGTTTTTTTTTTGTTTCTGTTTCAAGAATGGCCCTAGAGGCCTAGCATATCAGACTGGTCTTTTTGTACTGTGGATAAACATCAACAAACTCATTATTTGGCTATCACTAAAATTGAAGTTTTGTTTATGGTTTGGTTTCCCCACTGGAAAACCAAGATAGAATTCAACCCATTATAATGTATACTAGTAAATTCTACAAATATAATCTTTACCTTACAATGTGTGTGTAATTGTATTCTTCCAAAAATTTAAAACAAAAATTATAAATATCATGCCCAAACAACCTTTATTTGATTGGTAAGAATAAGAAACAAACCATGTATTAAAAACAATATGTAATAGAAAAGAAAATCATATATTGTGAACTAGTATATATAAGCATCAAAACAATTAATTTATGATACATCTCATGTTATCGAAATTTAAAAAATCATAAAAAATAGTTAAATTATCACTTTATTTCAATTAATATTATTGATTATAAAATAAATTAATATATGAGTAAAACATATTATATATAACAAGATTTTTAATCATGGAGATTCATCTCCAAATTACTATGGAGATTTTCAACATGTAAATAGGTTGTGTTACAGTACGGACCAATACCATGACTTCCCTTTTTTTTTAATTAATCAGTTTAATTAAAAAAAGAAAGAAAGTGCATAACTATTTTTAAAAGAAATCTCAACCTCTGATTTTTGACTACTATTAATTTTTTTTAGAATATTTTTTTAAGATTAAATCCTTACTATCTACTTAATAATTATTGATAACTAAATTAAAGTTTTAGAAATTATTTTTTAAGATAAACACACCTATCAAATTAAATTAAATTAAACCAAACTAAATTAGGTAACCACATCTATGTGAAATATAAAATTTATTAAAAAATAAATAAAAAATATCAAAGTAATTTTGAGAAGACGACGTCATGAAATCAACATAACTAGGTAAGACAAAATCATGAAATAAAGAGATAAGAATGTTTCATAGAATCTAATTTGATCACGGGAGGATAAGGTTGACAAATTAAACTATAATAATAGTCTAATAATAATATCGGTTAAACACACTATATTATAATGTCAGAGTCAAACATTAAAATGCAAAGTTAATGAAAGACAATCTAAGGAACCAAACAAATACCGAACAGTCATAATGAGCACCTCGTGACAATTTGCATCATGAAATTCAAGCACAACATTAACTAAACGTAAGTTCAATAAAATACAAAAGGCAGAGAATCAATCAAATATCATGTTGAAAATGGGGGCATAGTAAAGACATTATAACATTATATATTCAAAATTTTGAGTCAAACTCGACATCATCTAATTTTAAATTGTCTAATTTAAAATTTAAAGAATGAATCAGATTCTATAGGATCAAATCATGTTATTTAAATAAATAGAAAATATGTATTTAAATATTTGAATATTTTTTTGTTATTATAAATTTAAAAAAATAATATAAAATTTAATTTTGTTAATTTAATTAATTATAAACTAACTAAAGTCGTTACATTAAACAAATCATTGTTTTTGCTCTCCATATCCATAGTGGCCAGGACGACAACGAGTGCCACCAATAATTTGATAATTGTTTTTGCTATCCATATCCGTGGTGGCCAGAACGGCGATAACGAGTGCCACCAATAATTTGATTTGCCAACCTGCCACTAAATTTATTCTCAAGCCCTCAATCGCCACAATTGACAACCAATGAAGAAAACATACCCCACATGCTTTACATAACTCAACGTCCATCTTGTAAATTTTTTTTTATTGTGCCAATTCTGTAACACAACGGGAAAACTATATATTAAGCCTGAGGCTGAAACGTGAAGTTCACACAACTACCTACCACCCGGGTTAAGAAAGAGCTTAACCATGAATTTAATTAATAAACTTGAGTTATGGTCACTTTGAGAGTGAACCTTTCTTGCTTCGAGAGCCTGTGCCCTATTACCAGTGGGAAATAAATTAACCAATTAAACTGCAATCTATCATAGTCCTCACTTTGTTTTTAACACCACCTCAGTTATAATATTCTAGAAAGAAATTAACCATTTAAAACTGCAACCTATCATAGTCCTTACTTTGATTTTAACACTACCACAGTGATAAAATTATTATTATTTGTGTTATATATATATAGATAACTAGGACAAGCATATTAATAAAATAGTTGATATATTCAAATTCTCATCATTTTCTATCTTTTTAAAATTAGCAACTTCAATTCACATAACAAAAGTAGACGTTGATTGACTTATATCAACCACTTTATTAATGTGCTTGTGGAAGTGACTCCTAACATAAGTGAGGAGGATTAACAACCCATAGTTGACCCTGGTTGGCTTTTGTTTACTATATTTAAATATGGTTAAGTTATGGGTCACTAGGGTGGATTATTGACGCAACCGCATCAACCTTAGGAAACCCATTTTTTATTAGGCCCAAGGGGGTCATGAAATTGTTCAAATTGGAAGAAGTTCCCTCAAATGTAATTTGTGTAAAAAAGAACTAGAATAGGAAAGTTTCATATAATTACAAGTGTCCGGACTCTAGAAGGATTTGGACTATTAAGTTGTTAGGTGAGCGGGTGTTTTGGCCAAGTGGGTCATTGTAAAAATAACAAGTGTAAGTGGAGGTGTTAGGTAGTTTTAGTAGGGACAAATGTCAAAAAGAACCTTCATTCTATTAGAAGATATTTTTTCTAGTAGTTATGTGTGTGTGTGTAGTAAGTAAGAACAATACTGAGGGATTAGAGCTAAAACAACTTGAGGAACACAACTCAAGTAGTCGTTAGTCCAACAGTGCTCTAGGGAGAGCACGGGAGTTCGAGTAGTAAGCCCATGTAAAATTCTCTGTAAATACATTGTTCTGAGAAGTTAATTGAATATACCTTCGTGTTGTATATGAGTTATGTGTCCATTGACTTCCTATGAAGTTAGATTATGAATGAGAAGTGCAAGTATGTTGCTAGTACATCGAGCATGTTGTTGTGTCAGTTAAACACTAAGGCCTCGGAAACCTGCCAGTTTATTTCGAATCTAACTATCGAGTGAGCTTGAAGTAGACAATTGAGAGAACTAAAGTAAAGACCCTGATTTTACGAATTAAAGGAAGTGAGAAGAGTTCAGAGTGGCCTCGCTTCCCAAATGGAAAGAAGAAGTTTTTCAAAATTGGGAGTGAGTCATGACGCTCAATATCATAATAAAATTATGGCATTGAGGCATAGTGACATGATTCCTTGAACGAGAGTGTGAGCATAGAGTTCAACGCCATATTCCATTAGCGAGGTTTCAGGACGATTAAGAGCCATTGTTTTGATCGATGACAGAGAGCCATTGTAGACCCCCTCGCCCCCCCTCCACTAACGTCATAGAATGCAAGGTTATAGAAAGGGTAGAACCTTGATTGTAGACTCCTCTGCTGAAGTAGACCTAAGGGAGGTTAATATGGGGTCCTATTCGTGGTGTTGGACTCGTCAACATTTAGGGGATCTCCTCAATATGAAGTCCCAACTAGACTTAACACCATTTGCAGTAGGAGTCTTAGTAGTGGGTGGTAATGTAATGCCTTGACCGCGGAAACGTGTAGAGGAAAGGATGATAACTTTGGCTAATATAAAGTGTGTAACCTTGTAGAGACTCAAGTGTAATGCATGAAGGTTCCAACACACCAAGGGAAAAAGAAGTGCACCCCTTGGAAGCTTGTAATAGTACGAAACTGGAAAGGAACACAAAAGTGAAATGACATCACAAGATAAAATGTAGAATGTTGAATTATGTAGCTTGGGAGGTACTCCAAGCCCTAGGGTTCAGGGTTTGGAGGACAAAGCGCCACAAGGGCATCTTGGGGCTTGGAACCCAAGTATGTGGTTTTCGCACCCATCATGTTTTGGGGGAAAACCATGATGGATGCACAGCATGTGATGGATGAGGATGATAGTGCTCGGAAACACAATTCCAATGCATCGAAAAATGTCTGAATCTGATTTGTCATTAGAGAGATATGAATTTTTGAAGTTGACATAATAAATGTTATATTTTCAAATAGACCAACTTGAAGAAATTCCAGGTAGACATGTCACTTCATGTGAACTCGTTGGAGGCAGTAAAGCCTATATATTGAGCATGAGTTGAGTCATTTAAGCCATCCAAAAAATGAAATATACCTCTAAAATTTTTGGTGGAGAAAGGTGAGCCTAAGCCGCAGCAAGGAGAGCTTAAGGACAACATGGAAGAGGGAAAAAAGGATAGTGTACTTCTCTGATTGGGCCGCAGGAAATGTAGGGAAAATGTGGCACATTTGAAGGTTTGTTTTGCTTGTGTTAAGGGTTGTTCTTTGGTTGGGTTTGCAGGACAGAATTGGAGCTAAACCATAGTAAGAAGAAGACCTAAAGACAACGTGAAAGAAGCCTAAGGGACAACGTTGTTTCTCTGTTTGTTGTAGGTGACAACGTGGAGGAGAAAGGACTATTTTAAGGTGTGAATAGGGTTGTCTTAAGTGCGAATTAGGGCCAGCGTGAAGGGTTGTCTAGGCCAAGGAAAATGGAAGGATAAACACAGGTGTTGAGGGCATTTTTGTGGGTCTGTTGTCGAGACAAAAGCTACAAGTTGTTGAGCTAGGCCACAGGCCATAGCCATCAACTTGAGGCTGTTCTAGGTGTTGCGTTGAGGGTTATACAACCAACAAGGAGTAATGCGGTGGTGGAAGGGTCTCACCTTAGAGAATTGCAACCCTAGAGGCTTGAAGTGATAAAATTTGTGAAGGTTAGAGGGATGATAAGTATGCCCTAACCAGTGATGAAATGAAAGAAATGCAGCAAGGTGAACAATAGTGTTTTGAGGTGTATTGGGTCAAAGTATTTGACTAGATTGGATCAAATTATAGAGCAGCCTATTGGAGCCATTTATATAGCATTCTGAGGTGAGGAAATGTCATATTAGGTGCAGATCTAGTAGTGAAAAGATTTGGTGTCATAGAGCTAGTTGGAGGGCATCGAGTTGGCTACCCAAAGTAGCCCTAGATGAGCTATCTTGAAGGATGAAGAGCAACTGAATGTTGGGTGAAGGATGGTGTCAAAGTCAAACACTTTGATGGACTAAAGTTTTTTCTAGTGTGAGAGATTGGAGATCAAAAATTAGCGAACCCATAGAAATGTTAATGAGCCCATGTTCATTGTAGCAGACGTGACTTGTAGTAGTGATAGGAGGCAACCCTCTTGGAGTCTCGATGTGTAGTGGCCTTGATGGATTAAGGCACTACTAGTGAGCATTACGGGTGCGACAAACTAACAGGACAAGATACGACATAGAAGTGTTGCAGCTAAGTTTGTCATTGTATAACCATATTTTGTTGTATTTATAAGATTTGGATTAATATAACAAATATTGGTGATTGTACATTATTGTACAATTTTGTTTAATACTGTGTATATTGTGCATATGTGATTTACTGCTCGATATTTATGCTGTGAAAATTAGTTATGGTTGAGATTCTTGGTTTGGTAGCGTCAGTGATTTTAAGACTCTGACCTAGACCCAAGATTGTCGAAATTCAACATGGTATTAGAGCGTGTCTAGGCTACTTTAGAAGTGAGTAAATCATAGTTGTGCATAGAAAAGTACAACATGAGAGGGAGTTGGTCACATTGTGAGTGAAGGGGTCACTATAATCTCGAAGTTGCAGGAACGTATCTGATATTAGGACAGGTTGGAGGGGTTATCCAACTATAGTCCATGGAAGGAAAGGATCCAGTTGATATTGCAGGTCAACATGATCTAGTATTTTGCCGAGAAACAAATCAGGAAGCCAACTTACCTTAAGGAGCTGGAAATATGGGAAGATTTGGATGCGAGAGCAAGACTAATAATCCTAGATGGTGTGAGGGATGGCCTAATACTTCATTTGTATGGGAATAACATCACACATGAGATGTGGGTATCTCTTCAGAATTTGTTCCAGAATAAGAATGACAACTAGGTATTGGTATTAGAGGAGAAGTTGAAGACCACCAAGATATTAAAGGGTGAAAGTGAGACCTCGTATCTGAATAGATTGTCCCATGTCAAAGATGAACTTTCTCCCATCGATGTGACTGTCTCAGATGGAGATATGGTAAGGATTTCCTTGAAAGGGTTCACCAAGGAATGGAAACCCTTCATCAAAGGAATTGTTGCCAGGGAGAAGCTCCTAGACTGGGATAGGTTGTGGGATGACTTCATTCAGGAAGAGTTGCGAGAAGAGGATCTTCAACCAAAGTAGAAAGCTCCATATAGTGACATGGCACTTGCATCACGAATGAAGGGTAAGTAAAAGAATGACTTGAGTAAATTCAAGTGTTTCAACTGTGGCGAGATGGGTCATTTTTCGTTGAGATGTCCGAAAAAGAAGAAGGGAGATGATGAGAAAAGAAAATGGAAGCAAGCCACCCTTATTGCCAATAAAGCAAATATGGATGAGCTCACTAGAATATTGGAAGATGAAGACCAGGATATTACTATGATTTATCATTTCTCGCAGAGTATTATCAAAGAGGATGGATGGTATGTGGACAGTGGTGTGACAAAACATATGACATGGTCACAGGATATTTTTGAGACTATAGCTGGATGGGACGCGAAGTTGCACATGGTGTTGGGCAACAAGATTTAGTTAGAAATCTAAGGATCGGATGTTGTGCCATTCAAAATGGAGACAGGACATATGATGTGAGTCCAAGATGTATTGTTTCTACCAGGACTCATATATAATGTTCTCTTTGTCTCGATGATGAAGAAGAAGGGGTTCAAGGTCTTGTTCTAGGATGGAAAGGTAAGACACAAGCTCATAGGCTCTATGTCCGATGGTATTGTACTCAGAGTTAGAGATCATGGCCTCTATAGGTTTATTTCCAACCCTAAGGATCATGGAAAGAAGTAGGGACAGGTGCATGTTCCAGAGAAGAAGGAGCAAGTGCAGGTGCAGGTGCAGGCTTTAGAGGAGAAGGCACAGGTTCCTGAGAAGAACGTACACATTCTCGAGAAGTTCGAGGCTCCAGAGACTCAAAAGGAGTCTAGTTCGAGAGGGAGCTTACAAATTCAAAGGGAGACTCTACAACCAAAGAAGAGTGCATGGTCAGTAGTGAGAAAGGGTGCCCCTACAATTGCAAAGAAGGAATCATGGAAAGAGTGGAATACACTATAGGATAAGAATAAGAATTACGTTGCTTCTAGCAGTGAGAATGACACTTCCAAGAAGGGCATAGTTCACCGTACAAGGATTGCTGCAATTTGGAGCGCCAAGAGTTGGGAAAGTGTTGTGAGTAGTGATGATGATGACAGATGCTTCCTAGTCTTGGAATTACCTCCCTCACTAAGAGGGAGTGTTTAATTGTGTAGCTTGGGAGGTATGATCTAGACCTTAGGGTTCAGAGTTTGGAAGACAAAGCACCATAAGGGTGTCTTGCAGTATTGGAACTCTAGTATGGGGTTTTGGCAACCATCATGTCTTGGGGAAAACCTATGATGGATTCATGACATGTTATGGATGAGGATGATAGTTCCTAGAAATATGATTCCAACGCATAAAAATCCTCTGAATCCACGTTGTCGTTAGAGTGATATGATTTTTTATAGTTGACATAATAAATATTGGGATTTCAAGTAGGATGACTTGAAGAAAATTCCAAGTAGACATGTCTCTTCATGTGAACTCGTTGGAGGAAGTAAAGCCTATATATTGAGGATGCATTGAGTCATTTAAGGCATCCAAAATAGGAAATATACCTCTGAAATTTTTGGTGGAGAAAGGTGAGCCTAAGCCACAACAAGGAGAGCCTAAGGACAACATGGAAGAGGGAAAAAAGGACAATGTACTTCTGTGATTGGGCTGTAGGAGATGTAGGGACAACGTGGCACATTTGAAGGGTTGTTTTTCTTGTGTTAAGGGTTGTTATTTTTCTGGGTTTGCAGGACAAAATTGGAGCTAAACCGCAGTAACAATAAGACGTAAAGACATTGTGAAAGAAGCATAAGGGACAATGTGCCTTCTCTGTTTACTGTAGGTTACCGCATGGATGATAAAGCAATGTTTTAAGGTGTGAATAGGATTTTCTTAAGTGCAGATGAAGGCCAACGTGAAGGGTTGTCTAGGCCAAGGACCATGGAAGGATAAATGCAATTGTTGAGGTCATTTGTGTGGGTCTATTGTGGAGACAAAATCTACAACAAGTTGTTGAGCTAGGCCACAGACCATAGCCAGCAACTTGAGGCTATTCTAGGTGTTGCGTTGAGGTTTATACAACCAGCAAGGAGTAGCATGGTGGTGGAAGGGTCTCACCTTAGTGAACCACAGCCCTAGAGGCTTGAAGTGCTGAAATTTGTGAAGCTTAGAGGATTAATAAGTAAGGCCTAACTAGTGATGAAGTGACAAAAGTGCAGCAAGGTGAACAACAATGTTTTAAGCTGTATTGTGTCAAATTATTTGACCAGAGTGGATAAGATTATAGAGAGGCCTATTGGAGCCATTTATATGGCATTCCAAGGTGAGGAAAAATCATATTAGGTGCAGATCCATAAGTGATGATATTGGGTGTCATAAAGTTGATTGGAGGGTAGCAATTTGGCTACCCAAAGTTGCCCTAGACGAGCTATCTTGAAAGACGAAGAGTAGCTGATGGTTGGGTGAAGGACAGTGCAAAAGTGGAACACTTTGATGGAATAAAGTTGTTTCTAGCATGGAAAATTGGAGCTTGGGAATTGGCCAATCCAGAGAGCAGTTGGTTAGCCCATGTTCATTGTAGCAGATGTGACTTGCAGCAGTGATAGGAGGCAACCTTCTTGGAGTCTCGATGTGTAGTGTCTGTGATAGAATAAGGCACTACTAGTGAAAAGTATGGGTACGACGGATCGGTAGGAGAATATGACATAGAAGTGTTGCAACCAAGTTTGTCATTGTATCTTGTAACCAAAGACTATTTTATTCATTAGATTTGGATTAATATAACGAAGATTGGTGATTGTACATTGTTGTACAATTTTGTTTAAAACTGTGTATATTGTGCATATGTGAACTATTGCTTTATATTTTCACTGTGCAAAGTAGTTCATGGTTGATATTCTTGGTTTAGTAGCATCAATGATTTTAATACTCTAACCTATACCTAAGATCATGGAAATTCAACACAAAATAGTCCAGAAATTAAAGTGATGAGTTAATCCGACAACATGCATTCAATAAGATTCATACAAATGCAAACAAAATAGATCATAAGAATATGCATAAGTTAAATAACATACATTTCCAATACAACAAGAATAGTCCTACTATATTAACAATAGATGCATGAAAGTATGTTGGCTCTGATTTTATTATTATAAGTGCAAGTTCTATCCATACATACACCATTGGAAACCATGAGCCCCAATAGTGGAACATTATAGTCAAGAACACCTGCTCATCCAAAGAAGTATACTCGCTCTACGCTATGGAGAAGCCAAGGCTCTTCACAATAATCCCAAGCTATTTCTAAGACTAAGCCTAGCCAAAAGCTTAGATCCCAAAAGCCAGTTACATGAGTTATGAGGTCTTATTTATAACAAAATGGGGTGACTCTTCAACTACCCTTTATGACCTTTGGACTACCCTCATGAATCTTCAACTTCTTCACAGAGTAACACATTACATTACATGATGAATTTTCATATTCCAATATTGACACTTGTAATTTCACTTAAAACATAATTACAAATAATATTGGATTTTACACTCATACCTATATGGGACAAAATAGGGTAGAGACAACTTGGCAGCCTAACAAGACAAAACACTATGATGCTTGAATTTGGAGACTCTAGCTCCGCAAATTCCACTTGATGCTTCTCAATCACATATCGATGCCATGCTTAGTACTGGGAAATGATATACCCAAACTACATGATGGTGCAAGCCTACAAGTAGACTCTAGCCTCCATAGCATTTGGTATAATGATTTGGATCCAGTCTTAAATTATTTCTCAAATAGGAGTAACATGTATCTCATTTGGACAGGAGCACCAATGTGTTTATGCATGTTCTGTTTGATCGGCTCTAAATCCTCCTTGGTGGCAACCTATCTCACCTCCTACAAGTACTCTTCAATCTCCTACTTGAGTTGGTGTTTGCGTTTAGCTTCCATGAGTGAGATGATTGATGGGATCTTATGGGTTCTCACCATGAAATCCAATTGTTGTATAAACATACATATGAGGCCTAAATGTTTCATATGAACGAGGCAATTTGCTTGTTGTTCTACATCAATATTCAAACTCTTGCCTTCTCCATCTCTTCCTACAGATTGATCAACATTTTTCATTCTTGCATGGAGATTATGGTAGTGTGCACATTCCTTAGAGTCTTAACAAATTTTTTTCTCTACTGTTGCAAGTTATGCAAGTGGATAATTGCCTTATGTATGGTCATGAGCTCCTTATAGAGGTTCTGCACAGCCTCTTTAGGTTCTGATGCATCAACAAGTATCGTTGCAATCATTTCCCCCAAGTAGACATGCGTGGGAGTTGTATTCTGCGCTACTTCGCGAAGCTGAGTCTATCCCTTGCCGGGAAACATGTAGATTTTGTATCAATTTCTTACTCTTGGCCATTAAATACTAAGTGTTTGATATTGTCCTACCTGCAAAGGCCATGTTCGTTTTGGCAATCGACTTTGGATTCCTACTAGTTCCCACCACTATCATCCTTTCTCTAATGAAATGCACGTGATCCATGACCATTGCTCGGCACTAACTCTAGGGCTGGAGGTGGTAGAGGATGAATGATGGCCTATGAGGCATTCAACATTAGATCAATATCTTCATCCCACAATTTTGGTCACAACTCCATGTGCTCAACTTCAATCAAATATTTGATCAGTTAAGAAAGATACTGGCTTGCATCTATTCGCTCTTTCCCCGAACTGCTGGCTGATTTTGTTCTTGAATATGCATTGTTTCTTCTATCATTACACATTTCCTTTCTTCTTCTTCCTGCTTCTTCTTCTCTTCCTGTTCTTTCCTCCTTCGCTCTTTCCCTCTACTTCTGGCTGATTTTTTTCTTGAATATGCATTGTTTCTTCTATCATTACACATTTCCTTTCTTCTTCTTCCTGCTTCTTCTTCTCTTCCTGTTCTTTCCTCCTTCGCTCTTTCCCTCTACTGCTGCCTGATTTTGTTCTTGAATATGCATTGTTTCTTCTATCATTACACATTTCCTTTCTTCTTCTTCCTTCCTCTTCTTCTCTTCCTGTTCTTTCCTCCTCATCTCCTGTTATTCCTTCGATTCTTGTTCTTCTTCCCTTGATCTTAGTTCTACTATGTGCAAGATCTCCTTTTCTCTCTTCCTCCACTCTGTCATTTGTACCCTCTGCTCCCTTTTTCTTCTGCTACCAAATCTGCCTGCATGAATATTGAATCCTCTTTTACTCTACAGTTTTTCTTTCCCTCTATTCTGTCAACAGTTTTCTCTTTCCCTCACCTTGTACTAGTTTAATGCCTTTTGCTACTATTGTTGGACTTGTTGCCATGTTAGTGTTGACTCCTTTTCTATGAATAGTTGAGTGTCCGCATATATTGGCAAGTTAACTCGTTCTTACTCAAATTATTCCCCAACACTACTTTCAGTGGTCTCTCTTGATGAATCTCTCTTTGGTTCCTTGATCACAATGACTACTAGAGAGAAGTGCTTCAAGAGTGTGGTACCTGTGGGACAGAAAGGACACTCATGGCAAGAAAACATTGGCTCTTGCAAATCTAACTTCACATCATGATCAAGTAGCAATACAGGAATCTGATAAGAGACATTATGTAATTTTCACCTACAAGATGGAATGGAAGGCTATGGGAACTATGAATTTCGTAGTCCTAGTAGCTAAGGGTGCAGCCTAAGGCTTGAGACTCCATAATGCACAGTTCAGCCTGGGTAAAGCTGGGGAGAGACCGCGTATTGGAGAGTCTCAATGGCCAAGGTTGACAGGATGAGCCCTGGAACTATGCAATGCGCACTTGGGGCCAACATGTACTACACATGGCATAGTTCTAGAGGCCAAGCTTGGAGCTTGAGCCTTAGGATTGCACAGTACCCAGTTGGGAAAGGAAAAATCTGGCCAATGGAAGTGAAGATTTTCCCGATGCATGTGTTAAAAATGAGCAGAACTTAGTGATAATGCGAGCTTGAGTGAGGATCTAACTAAGTGAGGATAAATCAATGTAAAACAAGTGTAGAAACTCAACAAACAGAAAGAAACTCAAGTATGTGAGGAGAGTCAATGAAACTAGGATTGTTGGTCCAAAGACAAGGAAACCAATGCGACACTTGAGAAAGGAAAAAAGTTGGTTGAAACAACACTTCTACAAGCTAAATCAAGTTAAAACACCAGTAACAAAGAAGAGAAAAAATTGAAACAACACTCACACAAGCCAAACGACAAAAAGCGACAGAAAATCGACAAAAAGAGATAAAAGCAAAACTCACCCATAAAAGAGACGACAATGCTTTGAAGGTTCCTTGATCTCCTCGGGAATTCTAGATCTTGATGATCAAATGTAAAAATGAAATCTAGAGGTGTCCATTAACCATATTTAATCAAATGAGGCTTTATGACGCACATGCCTATAATCAAGGAAAAAAACAACACTTGGCATAAACTTTTAAAAATAGCAATGCACCTCCTTTGAGAAATTAATAATAGGTCCATACTTCCTATGTATTCTTTCTTTCCCTTTAGTTTTCTTTGTTTTCCAAGGGAAACTTTCCATGCACGCTGTGGGGAAAGACTGTGGAGTTCTGGGGGAACTGGGCCACTTTCCAACTCGGTATGCACTACACAGTTTCTGAGCTTAGTGAGGGTTGCATAGTTTTTAGGCTTAGTGTTGGGCTGCCTTCCATGACTGCACAATTTCTGAGCTCAAGGCTAACTTCCAGTGTTGACAAATTATCTAGAGTCTTGGCAAATTCCTTAGAGGCTAACTTACATGGTGGTGATGGCAGTTTGCACATTCCTCAGAGTCTTGAGAAATTCCTTGCTCTGTTGTTACAAGCTATGAAAGTAGACAACTACCTTATGTATGATCATGAGCTCCTCATAGTGTTTCTGCATGATCTCTTTAAGTGTTGATAAGTCACCAAGTATCGCTGCTCTCATTTTCCCCAAGCAGACCTGTGTGGGAGATGCATTATGCGCTGCTCTGCAATGATGTTCTACCCCTTGCCGGGAAACCTGTAGATTTTGTATCAATTGCTTACTCTCACCCATAAAACACTAAGCATTTGATATTGTCGTACTCGTGAAGTCCAAGTTGGCTTCGATAATGGCATATGGATTCCTACTAGTGTCCACCACTATCACCCCTTCTCTAATGAAATGCAAGTGATGCATGATCATTTCTCTGGGCTAACTCTGCAATTGGATGTGGTAGAGGATGAACAATGACCTGCGGGGAATTAAACATCAGATCAATATCTTCATCCTGCAGTTTCGGTCCCAGCTCCATGTCTATAAATTCAACGAAATATTAGATCAATTGAGAAAGATACCGATCCTACGTCTATTCACTCTTTCCCTCTACTACTAGCTTATTTTGTTCATGAATCGATGTTGTTTATTCTATCATTCTAGCTTTCCTTTATTCTTCTTCCTGCTTTTGCTTCTCTTCCTTTTCTTTCCTCCTCAGCTCCCATTCTTCCTTCGGTTCTTGTTCTAATTGCATCGATCTTAGTTTTGTTACTTGCAAGCTCTACTTTAATTTGTTCCTCTGCTATACTCTCTATAACCTTTCCTTCCTTTTGCTTCTGCAACGAAAGCTGTCTGCATGAAAATTGAATCCACTTTCACTTTGCAGATTTTTTTCCCCTCTATTTCGTCAGCAAATTTCTCTTTCCATGATCATATACTGGATTTCTTCCTTCTGCTACTGCTGTTGGACTTGTTTCCATGTTAGTGTTGACTCGTTTTCTATGAAAACTTGAGTGTCCACATATATTGGTAAGTTAACTGGCGCTTACTCAAATTCTTCCCCAATACTGCTTTCAATGGTCTTCCCTGAAGCAATTCTCTTTGGTGCCATGGTAACAATGACTATTGGAGAGAATTTATTCACGTGTGTGGTACATGCGGGACATAAAGGACACTCATGCAAAGAAAACATTAGCTCTTACTGTTAGGTCCCTATAATACTAGTGATTATCCCATTAGTTTTGTCATTGTATCCATTATTGTCATTGTTGTGAACTTATTGTCCCCATATTGTTATTATTGTGCACCCCAGAAGCCCACTATTGTTATTTATGTGGCCTTATACTATTATGGTTAGGTCGGCTTTGGTTATATTGTGACCCCTTAGACTCCTATATATAGAAAGGAGGTTTTGTCATTTGAATTATGCAAGAATTATTCATTTGTGTAATGTAAAGGAGTTTGCCCCCTTGAAGAGGCTTATTTCTAAGGTGTTCATCTATCTTTTCTATCTTTTTGTGAGCTGGTTTCATAACATTTGGTATCAGAGCTTTGGATTCTAGGGTTTCACTGCTCCAAACAGGTCATCGTGGCATTTTCGCTATAACCTTTTTTCTACGACGTTTCAGAATCTAAAAATAAAACCCATTTCAGAAGACATCGTACTGAACCTTGGGTCCAAATTTCAGATCTTGTCTTGCTATATTTTCGGATATATAATCTGAGGAAGTTAGGGTTTCTGCAGGCTCCTGAATTACATCCCAAACAGGTGACCTTGGGAAAATCGTCATAACTTTCTCTCTGAGCATCAAATTGCAATTTCATAAGAAGTTACAGAAAGAGGACGGCCTGTAGTTTTCTGTGTATCTTTTTCAGGTCCTAAGGTCAAAACAAGGATACCTGGCACTTCGTACAAGTTCGCTCTTGTGAAAAGGTATATAATCAGGTCATCTTGGGAGATTGTGCATAACATTTTCTTCAAGAATCCAATTTTGATCAGACTGGTGGCATTGGAAAGAGGATGCAGAGAGATACCACAGGTCCGAATTTCAAAACTGGAAGATCAGAAATTACAGAGATATATCAGATTCAATATCGAGCACCTACAAAGTGAAAAAAGGTGTGTATTTTTTTAAATATTTGCATAAGCTTGGTTTGAAAAATTAGTTTGAAGGAATTCAAAGGGCATAGGGAAGCATTATTATCGGTAATTGATGCCCCAAAGAAAGAAAATTGAAACACCTAGTAAACAACTTGAAAGCTCTAGCATGACTCATGAAGAAGAGGAAGAAATGCTACATGATATATCAAAATTACAAGACCAAGTGCAAGAAATGTCACTCTCACAAAAGCTAACAGAAGCTAAGGTAAATGGCGTGGAATCTAAGATAAATGGAGTGGAAGCTAAGATGAATGGCGTGGAAACTAAGATGGATAGCATGGAAGCTAAGATGGGCAGCATGGAAGCTAAGATGGATGGTATGAAAACATTGCTACTAGAAAGGCTTCCTAATGGAAAAAAGGTAGGAGAGGAAACTCATAATGAGAACAAAAGGAATGTTAATCATGATTTGAATAATGAAAACATGGAAGATTTGAAGAAAGACATTGAAGGATTGAAGGAAGGCTTGACAAAGTTGCTACAAGAAAGACTTCTTAATGGCGAAAATGTTGTAGAGGAAACTCATGATGAGAACAAAAGAAATGTTAATCATGATTTCATAGACTCTAACATTGGAACAAAGACCCACCATGTTCCAAAGATCGATATGAGTAAGTTTGATGGCAAGGATCCCGTAACATGGATACTACAGATGGAGTAATTTTTCGATCTCCATAATGTTCAAAACACAGAAAAGGTATGCATTGCAGCTTTATATTTGGAACCAAACTAGTTTGTATGGTATCAATGGCTTTGGTCTCGTAAACAAATTGTGACCTGGGCAATTTTTACAGAAGAAATGATAGAACATTATGAGGATATGAAAGACAACAATTTTTTTAGCCAATTGATAAACCTCAAACAAAAGGGTTCAATGAGGGAGCACATTGAGGACTTCCAAAAATTGAATATAAGGGTAGAGGATATTCCAGAGGAGCATAGGATTGAAATGTTCATAGGGAATTTAAAGGATAACATCCAACACGAGGTTCACCCTTGGGAACCTGACTCATTGGAGAAGGCATTCAGGTTGGCAAGGAAAATGGAAAGCAAAATTATGGCAACAAGGAAGCCTACCACTCACAACTATAAGGAGGGAAGCATTGTTTCCCACAACCATCCACAACCTACAAGGTTGACACCCCAACAATTGGAAGAAAAAAAGCAAAATGGCTTTGTTATAGTTGTGATAGAAAATACACTAAAGGTCATAAGTGTGCTGAGAAGAAATTATTTTACATAGATTGTGAAGAGGAGGAAGAGAAGTAACAAGAAACACCAATAGAAGAGGATATACGCCAGGTACAAACCCGAGAGAAATAAGAAATGAATCCAACCATATCTTGTAACGCATTGGCTGGAATTACCACTCCTCAAACTATCAAGATAGAAGGACATATCAAGAAGAAAAAGGTAATAGTGTTGATTGATTCGGGAAGTACCCATAATTTTATTCATTGTAAGATAGCTAAGGAATTGAATTGCTTCTTATATCTAGCACCAGAGTGTCAAGTGATGATTGCAAGTGGAGGAACTATAAATTTCTCTGGAAAGTGCCATAATATCAAGCTATCCATGGGAGAATATGTATTGACTAGCCCAATGCTTTCCATTCCAATGGGTGGTGCTGATGTTGTACTAGGAGTCCAATGGCTACAATCCTTGGGTACAATAGCTTTTAGTTTTCAAGAACTTTTCATGAAATTTTCTTTGGAAGGAAAGGAGGTTGAATTAAGAGGTATCACAGGGAAACCAGGAAAGGTAATCAGCTCTAATGGAATGACAAAGCTTCTAAGGAAAGAACAACGAGGCATAATTGCACAATTATGTTCGCTAGAGGTTCCCACATCAAAATCATCTATTTCTCCAGATCTCCAAAAAGTCTTGGACAATCATTCCAAGGTATTTGAGACTCCCAAAGGTCTCCCACCTATTTGTGATCATGATCATGCTATTCATTTGATTTGAGGAAGTGTTCCTCTGAACATCAGGCCTTACAGATATCCCTATGCCCAAAAAAGTGAAATTGAACGTATGGTTGTAGAAATTCTAGAGGCTAGTATAATTCAACCTAGTCAAAGTTATTTCTCTGCTCCAGTAGTATTGATGCACAAGAAGGATGGATCATGGCGCATGTGTCTGGATTATAGGGAGATCAACAAGCTCACTATTAGAGATAAATTTCCCATTCATGTCATTGATGAACTATTGGATGAATTGCATGGATCGATTTACTTCACAAAGTTGGATCTTCATTCAGGATATCATCAAATCATAATGAAGACTAAATACATTCCGAAAACAACATTTAGAACTCATGAGGGTCATTATGAATTTTTGGTCATGACTTTTGGCCTTACCAATGCGCCTTCTACATTTCAAGGTTTGATGAATTCCATTTTCAAACCCTTCCTTAGAAAATTTGTTTTAGTATTTTTTGATGATATACTAATCTATAGCAAGTCTTGGAAGGATCATGTTCAACACGTTGACAGGGTACTCAGCCTATTGAAGGAGAAACAATTATATGCAAAAAGTTCCAAACGTTTCTTTGGAGTACAAGAGGTGGAATATCTAGGTCATATTGTATCTCATGAAGGTGTCAAGGTAGACCCCAGCAAAATTAAAGCCATTAAGGAATGGAAAATCCTGACATCCATAAAGCATCTACGAGGATTTCTCCGGTTGACAGGGTATTACCACAAGTTTGTTAATAATTATGGGAGAATATTAGCACCTCTAACAATATTATTGAAAAAAGATTCATTTTTATGGACTCCAGAAGCAACGAAGGCCTTTAAATATCTTAAAGAGGCAATGTGCCAAGCACTGGTCTTAGCTACGCCGAACTTCACAAAAACCTTTATTGTGGAATGTGATGCCTCAGGAAATGGAAATGGTGCTGTTTTAATGCAAGAGGAAAGACCCATTGCTTTCGAAATTTGTCCAATCAAAGGAAAGTATTTACACAAAGCTATTTACGAGAAGGAAATGTTGGCAATACTACATCCACTTAAGAAATGGTGACCATACCTAATGGGAAGACACTTCAAGGTAAAAATAGATCATGATAGTCTTAAACAATTTTTAGAAAAAAGATTATCTCCAGAAGAGCAACAAAAATGGGTCACAAAGATGTTGGGTTATGACTTTGAAATCATCTAGAAAAAAGGGAAGCAAAATGTTGTGGCAGATGCACTCTCAAGAAAGGATGAGGATGTGGAAGCATTGTTTTCTGCCATATCTATTATCCAACCAGATTAGATAAATGAGGGAAGGGATGAATGGAAGAATGAAGAAAAAGTGGGGGCACTCATTCAAAAGCTACAACAAGATCCCAGTGCATCTGATACATTTAACTGGAAAAATGATTCATTATGGTACAAAGATCGCTTATACCTATGTAAGAATTCCCAACTCAAACAAAATATTCTTATGGAATTGCATGCCTCTCCCTTAGGAGGGCACTCAGGATTTTTAAAGATTTACCACAGGGTTAAGAAGGAATTTTTTTGGGATGGCCTTAAATCTGATATTCAAAAGTTTGTGGCAAAATGTTTGGTTTTCCAACAAAATAAAGTTGAAACAATTAAGACCCCGGGTCTATTACAACCTTTATCCATTCCAAGTCAACGTTGGGAGGAGGTTTCAATGGATTTCATCACAAGTTTACCCAAATTTGAAGGGAAGAGTGTCATCATGGTGGTAGTTGACAGAGTTACCAAGTATGCACACTTTTGTGCATTATCTCACCCATTTAAAGCCAGTACAATTTCTACTACATTTATGGAAACAATTCAAAAGCTACATGGAAACCCAAAGATTATTGTAAGCGACAGAGATCCCATCTTCACTGGAAATTTTTGGACAGAATTATTTTCTTGTCTTGGTACTCAGTTAGCTCATAGTTCATCTTATCATCCTCAATCTGATGGGAAAACTGAGATAGTAAACAAATGTTTGGAAGGATATCTTCATTGCTTTGTATCTGATAAACAGACACATTAGGTCAAATGGTTGCCTCTCGCTGAATGGTGGTATAACACTTCCTTCCATACTTCAACAAAAATGACCCCATTTATGGCACTTTATGGATATCACCCACCATCCATCACATCATATTTAAAATAAAATTCTAAGGTTCAAGCAGTGGAAGATCACATTGAGAATCAACAACAAGTTCTCCAACTCTTAAAGGATAACCTCACCTTGGCACATAATGGAATGAAACAACAGGCAGATCAACATCGCAGTGAAAGAAGTTTTGATGTAGGTGATTGGGTATTCCTACGGCTACAACCATATAAACAAATGTCCCTCAAGCAAGCTAAGAAGGATAATAAATTATCACCAAAGTATTATGGTCCATACAAGGTGTTGCAAAAGATAGGTACAGTGGCATACAAATTGGAGCTTCTTGCAGCTTCCCGAGTGCAACTAGTTTTCCATGTTTCATGCCTAAAGAAGGTTATAGGTGACAAGCTCCCAGTTCAAACAATATTGCCAAAACTTGATGAGGAAGGAAAGATCACGTTGGAACCTGAAGCAGTGAAAGAAACAAGAACTCGACAGCTATGAAATCGATCAATTTCGGAGTATATCGTCAAGTGCCAGAACTTACCGATTAAAGATTCCACATGGGAGGATTAAAATGTTTTACAAAAGCATCCAGAACTACTCAAGCGTTGAGGAAAACACTTTTTTGAACGAGAGGGGCATGTTAGGTCCCTATAATACTAGTGATTACCCCATTACTTTTGTCATTGTATCCCTTATTTTCATTGTTGTGACCCTATTGTCCCCATATTGTTATTATTGTGCACCCTAGAATCCCACTATTGTTATTTATGTGGCCTTATATTATTATGGTTAGGTTGGCTTGGGTTATATGGTGACCCCTTAGACTCCTATATATAGAAAGGAGGTTTTTTCATTTGAATTATGCAAGAATTATTCATTTGTGTAATGTAAAGGAGGTTGCCCCCTGAAAGAGGCTTATTTCTAAGGCATTCATCTATCTTTTCTATCTTTTTGTGAGCTAGTTTCATAACACTTACAAATATTGTTGCGAAAAATACTGAGAGCGGGGGGTGAATCATTATTTACAAATCAATATCTCTTTACATTTCATATTCAGATTTCTATATGCGACTTTACTGAATGGAACCTGAGTGTGCACGTGACTGTTCTTAAGATAATTAGCATATATCCAGTGAACTTATGATTCAGTGAATCCATCATATGTTTGTCTTCAGCCAATACATTGCTACTTTATTAAACATTAGATAAATAGTAACCAGGTGTTGTAATAATAAAATAAACCATCACACATGTTAGAGCCTAGATTAACCTCAGGCTAAAGGAAGGCAGGTCTAGGGTAACATCAAACCACGCTGAACCTGGTAGCTAGCCCTACCAGGTTGGGAGAGGGCTCTCTCCTTGTCAATCACAATGGAGATGACTGAATCAAATATAGATTTCAGGCTAGGTATAGTAGCTCAGAGGATTTGATTGCATTTGTTTTTGGTTGAAAACAGCAAGAGAAAGGGTGATTGGACTATGGAATCGATGTCAATTTCTGCCAGCAAACGTGGGGCAAATTAAGTTCCATGTTCAGCCAAGTGAAGATTGTAAATGTGAGAAGTATGAGGGAGAAATCTCGCTGCTCTGCAGGCATCAAACAAAGGATGAATCTACAACAACAACTTTAGATGAAAGAGAATCACGAGGTTGCTCAACAGAGCATCTAGCCAAGGATGAATTCTGCTAAGACAACCACTACAACTAACAGCAAGATCATCATGAAAGGAGCATCATTACGGATGAATTCCTAACATATCACTTAGATTATACTGTAATAAGGCAGAAAAAACATAATGTGTAAATGAATTACAGAAAAAACATACTAAACATCAACACCGTGATGAATCCCAGGCCTAAAGGGAAAATAATTGCTTTATTATGATATTCAATAAAACTTTACACAGTCCAAATTCTTCTTCCTGCTGCAAAAATAGAACCTCTACACTATGAAATTCATAAAATTTATATATTTATCTCATCCATGTATTAAGGGAATTGAGCTCAACCATCTTCTTCAAAATAGAATCAGTTACATTAAACTTGAACCGAATTTCTGAAAATAGGTGTTGAAGATGAACTCGTATCTCCTAAACCATAGCACTTGTTACAAAAATTAAAGAGGTTTTTGTAGAAAATCTCATTTTGGAGAAAAACCTCTCTCAAATTTTGAAAATTCGTTTCAAGTTTCTCAGAATTTGTGCCACAAAATCATCTTTAAAATAGAAAATCATTAAAAATTTAAATCTGTGAAAATGAGCTGTAAATATCTAGTCAAAAATCTAAATTCACGGCACTTGTGAATAAAATAAAAAAGGTTTTTGTTATATGGCTTGTGGTTAACAAAAAAATCCTTGTGTTTTTCAAAATTACTTTCCATCTATTGTAAAATGGCACCACACTAAAATGACTAAAACAGTAAAATAAATAAAAAATTTGCTTTGTTTTAATGTAGGCTCCAAGTATCACTGCATATCTCCCACATAGTAGCACCTGTGCATAAAATGAAGGATTGTTTTGTTATTTGGTATGTTATGGACAAAAACCTCTTTCAATTTTGAAAAATTCCTTACCATTTTTTCAGAAACTGATCTTGTAGTAAACTTTTCATTGTGTGCAGCAACTAACCTTAAAGCATGCATAACCAAGAATCACTCATTCATTTCAGTCATATCTTTTGATACAGAAAACAGTTACGAGAGTGTGATATAATGTTGGAAATATTTTTCCGAGATTCTTCTAATGGAAATGATTAGGATATGATTTGCACTAAAGTTCATGTGCAAAACATCTCTGAAAACCAGACATAGTAAGAGCCCATTTTGATCCCTGGTGACAGGCTGCAAAGACTGGAACTAACATCGGCCTTATTGGGGATGGAAGCTCCTTGGAGGTGTCAAGAACACCATAGAACAAGTTCCTCATCCATTGGGAAATACGGTCAAACAACTGCAAACTCAAAACAACTCATACCAATCCAAACATACACATACTGCAACCTGTACATAACAAATACCGGAAACTAAAATGTTGCCTTTGGAAGCTTATTTATTTACACAAACCTACCCTAATTTGCTGCAAAATCAATGGATCAAGTGATGTTGTAATGCCATATCAACCATTCAAGTAACTGTGACAAAGATGCTGCTTGGAAATGCTTGAACCAGGACACAACTGGAAATTCTTCCAGCAATATATACCCATAGTACCTCTGGCTCTGTAAAAGGAAACCTGGTTTTTCTTTCAACTTAAAAATATATTCCATATATGCTACTATGGGATCATAGAAACCAGATTCTATCTACTGCCCCAGCTCATTAACATATGCTTTTGGCTAGAGATTGTCACATCCTCGCTGTAAATCATAACATCCTTCAATCCAACCATCCAAGGGTAGCCTTATCTTTTCTTCTTTGGGAGGAGGGAGAGTTTCCAAGAACTGTTTAGGGTCTTGGAATTCATGTGATTTAATTTGAACATCCAATAATTCAATTTCATTTTCCAATATTTCAACCACTAAGCCAAGAAAACAATATTTATTCTCAGGTGTGAGTCGGCTAGATTTCAAGCTAAGAAACAATGATGTTAAAAAACTCTGATCAATCTGAAATTTTGCTATCTCATCCCTTAAAATCAATAACATTTCACTAGATAATGGATTTTCCACATACCCTATCATCGGTGATTACCATCAATGTTCTGAAAACTGGATTCTTTGGCAGTGAAGTCGAAGCTCAGGATCTTGAACATTGGAGTCATCAGGTAGATGATTTCAACCTTCATATGTGTCTGACTGCTGTCCACCATCAACAATCAGATCTGCAACTTGAATGATCTTTCTCGAAGAAGATTTGTCACCTCTTCCCCAGTGGAGTCGTCACTATGTTAGGGCCTGGATCTACCTCAGGCTGAAAGAAGGTAGGTCTAGGGTAACATCAAACCATGCTTAACCTGGTAGCTAGCCCTACCAGGTCAGGAGAGGGCTCTCTCCTTGTCAATCTCAATTAGAATATGGCAACTAGGGCTTGAGATGACTGAAACAAATAGTGATTTTAGGCTAGGTATAGTATCTTAGAGGATTTGATTGGATTTGTTTTGGGTTGAAAACAACAAGAGAAAGGGTGATTGGACTATGGAATCGATGTTAGTTTCTGCCGGCAAACCTGGGGCAAATTAAGTGCCATGTTTAGCCAAGTGAAGATTGTAAATGTGAGAAGTATGAGGGAGAAATCCCGCTACCATACAAGCATCAGATAAAGGATGAATCTGCAACAACAACTTTAGATGAAAGAAAATCACGAGGTTGCTCAACATAGCATCTAGCCAAGGATGAATTCTGCTAAGACAACCATTACAGCTAAGAGCAAAATCATCACGAAAGGAGCATCATTACGGATGAATTCCTAACATATCACTTAGATAATAATGTAGCAAGGTAGAAAAAACATAATGTGTAAATGAATTACAGGAAAAACATACTAAACATCAGCATCGTGATGAATCCCAGGCCTAAAGGGCAAAAAACGACTTTATTATGATATTCAATAAAACTTTACATAGTCCAAATTCTTCTTCCTGTTGCAAAAATCGAACCTCTACACTATGAAATTCATAAAATTTATAAATTTATCTCATCCATGTATTAAGGGAATGGAGCTCAACCATCTTGTTCAAAATAGAATCAGTTACATTAAACTTGGTCTGAATTTCTGAAAATAGGTGTTGAAGATGAAATCGTATCTCCTAAACCATAGCACCTGTTACAAAAATGAAAGACATTTTTGTAGATAAGGTCATTTTGGAGAGAAACCTCTCTCAAATTTTGGAAATTCGTTTCCAGTTGCTCGGAATCTGTGCCACAAAATCATCTCTAAAACAGAAAATCATTAAAAATTTAAATCTGTGAAAATGAGCTGTAAAGATCTAGTCACATATCCAAATTCATGACACCTGTGAATAAAATGAAATAGGTTTTTGTTATATGGCTCGTGGTTAACAAAATTTTTCTAGGTTTTTTAAAATTACTTTCCATATATTGTAAAATGGCACCGCACTAAAATGACTAAAATAGTAAAAAAAAATAAAAAAAATTTGCTTTGTTTTAATGTAGGCTCCAAAAATCACTGCATATCTCCCACATAGTAGCACCTGTGCATAAACTGAAGGAGGTTTTTGTTATTTGGTATGTGATGGACAAAACATTATTTCACTTTTGAAAAATTCCTTACCATTATTTTAGAAACTGATCTTGTAGTAAACTTGTTGTTGTGTGCAGCAACTGACCTCAAAACATGCATAACCAAGAATCTCTCATTCATTTTGATCATATCTTCTGATCCAGAAACCTGTTACAGGAGTTTGATATACCGTTGGAAATATTTTTCTGAGCTTCTTCTGATGGAAATACTTAGGATATGATTTCAACTGAAGATCACGTGCAAAACATCTCTGAAAACCAAACATAGTAAGAGCCCATTTTGATCCCTGGTGACAGGCTGCGAAGACTGGAACTAACAACACATAAGAAACATACATGAACACCAGGATTTAAGGTGGAAACCCAATGTGGGAGAAAAACACCTGCTGTTGTCATCTCTGTCTTATTTTTAATATAAAGAAAAAGTTGTTTACAATCTTATACTAGAGCAGACTCATACCAATATGCAGACACCCACGTGCAGAAGGCTACAAGCTTCACTCGTTCTCCAAATTCTACTAGAAGGGAGCCACAACCCCCTAGCTCTTGTAATGGATGATATGTTTACCAGTATGTAGGTGTTGACCTACAAAGGGCTACAACCTTCACTCATTCTCCAACTTCTACTCGAAGGGAGCTCCAACCCCCTGATCTAATCACCATCTACTACTGGCAGGAAGCCTCGAATTCATCGCTGAAGGCTCCAACCCTCAGCATCCTCCATGGACCACATTTCATAAATTTTCATACTAGATCCACCTGCTTCAATACATCATAACTTGTAGGTCGTTCTTCATCAAATTTTCATACTCGGCTCATTATCAACACTTAAGCTCAATATCAAAACTCAAAATTGTAACTCATCATTGTAACACATTCATTCATCATTGATACATCTGAAACAATCAATCACTGAAACTCAATCATCAATTTATAATACAACTAAGTCAACCATTCACTCAAAACCCAATCAACCAACACTTAATCAAAATTCAACCAATCAACTAGAATAGTCAGATCACTATATCAAGTGCACAGAATTGAACTCAGAACACTGCATCAACAACCAGAACCAACTGCAAGCTCAAAAATCATATTCCAGAATGTATATGCTACTTCAATCTAGACAACCTGCGTGTATACGCTACTTTCTATAACCCAACCTGCGTGTACCTCTAAAGATACTGAATCATAAAACTTTTGAACCACAAAATTGTAATAACCAAAGACATTCTCAAGATCTATTGTCATATTATAGAGCTCTAAACAGATAATAGAAAAGATCACCCTTCTCACTCAATCAATCAGTCAGACAAACTCAATCTCCTTATACAATCAGTTTAACTTCATATCTAATGAAGACATCATTGACAAACAATAGTAAAATAGCAGTACTGATAAGATAGATCAATCATTTCTAAACAACTAGCCCTTCCTCTGCATACGCTACTTGGAAGTGTCGAATCGGCGTGTATACGCGCCTTCATCAAAGCTAACCTGCATATAGATATTCAAATAATGACTTATAACTTCGCATCTTTTCAAGACTTCAGAATACCCTGCTCATAACATTTAAAGGATAAAACATGTGTTAGCACTCAAATCTAGCCTATCCATTATCAAATCATACAATGATAAGTCATTTCAGGTCTCATGATCCTGATCCAACATTGTATCCAAGGGTGCACAAGATGTTTCAGATCTATATCATAACCATAGCACTTACAACACAAAATATACTTCACATAGAAGTATTCCTGAGAAGCCCTTTCACTTGCACACTTACCCCTTTGATCTTCTCCTCCTTATATACTTAGACCCTTTGTCAATACCATGCACCAAAACAACTCTTAGAACTTATGGTATTATTAGATGGGATCAAGTAACCATTATTCCACTCAATATTGTGGGCTAATACCATGGTATGGACTTGTGGTATTCTTTAACCTTAATTTTCCATCCCATACATGCTTTTTCTTCTGTGAAACTACATGCATAGATATACACACCTTTTATTCTATGAACCCACATGTATACGTGATTTGGAATGTATACAACTTAAAACATTCTCTTTCCTCAATTTCTTGATTTTGGTCTGTAATCCTTTGTCCCATCATCTTGTTCTTCTGTGCCATTACTCTGGTACCTCCAAATTAACCTGTTACAATGTGATTTTCCATCACTTTATCATTTCTGAGTTGATTCCTCTGAACTTTGCTGATTTTTGTCACATCTATAAACAAAACTACCATGCATTCTATCACATCCTATTTATACCTTTATCAAGTAGTCTATTCATCAAATAGTTTGTCGTCAAGGACAACTCATCGGGTAGGTTTCCATCAAGTACAACACCTAGTTCATAATGCCAACAATCTCCCCCTTTGGACTTGATCGCAACCACCTTGGTGTTTGGTCACCACAACCTGTAAATAACATCAAGACAAGCACCAAGCTTTTCAAAACGTGAAGCTACTCTCCAAACACCAAGGTACTCTCCCCCTTTGACATCAAGGGCAAAGGGCTGACCAATGTTAAATGAATACTTCCATATCTGAAATATTGAATATGAACATTGATCATGCTCCCCTAGGCACATGTTGAATTCTCACATCAAACTCCCCCTAAGCACATGTTGTAATCTCTGATCAGGATTCCCCTGAGCACATGTTGAAATCTCTGACGGATAAAAAATGAAGTCCATGAATCTATGAAATAACTCAGTATGACCTTCCTATCACCAATGACTCATACATATATCAATCACCCAACCAAGTGGGGATACATATTTGACACAACCACCCAACCAATTGGGATTACATATTTGACATGATCTCTAAAGTCCATACATGACTGAATATGACAATTACATCATAGATCTTTACACGACCTTTTAATCAAATGATATACATGGCATTTATAACAAATACCAAATACCTAAACAAGATCATGATAATTATCAACAACTATCATGCACCATATATAGTCTTCATCATAAACGTCTGTCAGCATCATCAAGAGTAACAACCTCTGTATGTCCATCATCAGTTCAGAAGATAAGTCAATGTACCTTTAATATCATCAAATTGTGAATTAGTATGTTTCATATAGATATTAATTCATCCTATTTACCTCATCAAGATCAACTTGCTCGATTTCCTTAGTAGAAAAAGCCTTAACATAGCCTTCCATGAATCAAGTAAGCATATGCCATATCTCCAAGCAGTGCTACAAAACCACCATATATAATATATGTGAAACCACCACAGTCATCATCTATGAGCATAACATCATCATCATAACAGCAACTGCGTGATCTTTCCACAAGAACCCTCAATATCAACCATGTATCATCACAAGGGAGTTGTCTAACATCCCATATCTGATAAGCATCAACCATGATAATCAACATATGTGACTATCAAACCTATCATCATAAAGTAAGAAGTCATTATCATTATGTCACTAATTAAACCATGTCTTAAAATAACTATGTCTTCGTGAAACCTGCAATAACACCATTCTCTTGAGAAACTAACAATATTTACCAATATGCAACTTAAGTAATCATCCATGTATCCAACATAGAGATATAAATATGTATCTATCTTCTAATATAATGTGAAAATAAATCCATGAGCTCACAGTCATTTTTCAAACTTTCTTGATACCATCAAGTGCAACAATCCTTGACCATGTGAGAGCCAAGAAGTATAGGAATCCTTATCCATAACTACATGATATGGAATCTATGCATCTTTGAAGGCATGATGGAAGCAACATAACATAAATGAGTGACACTTAACATCATCTAATAATGAAGATGTGTACTCAAGCATTGTTCTTCTCCTTGAACTTATGAAGATCACCATGTAATAAGCATCATCAAAAGAGTCATTCACAAATCTAATCAAAAGCATCAAAACAACTAAGTGGCTCAAGAAAAGTATCATATTTGATTTCATCATAGGCAATTCATGACTGCAGCATAGCATGATGCATCATTTAAAAACTTCAACAACATAAGAATCCTGACCATTGATAAGAGTCATTATGTACCAAAGACTTATAAACGTAATGCCAATAATGCATTATTAGAAGCATAGCATATTCTCTCCCTTAACTTGTGCGAACTGTTCACTATCAGATCTAATTATTGCTTATATTTGTAAGAATCATCAAGGCATCATCATCAACAAATTATACATCACGTCATCAAAAACTTATGAGGGTTAAAAGGATTTTTAAATAACATCCACAAAATGTAATCATCAACCATCAAAATAGAAAAGATAATTGATAATTGTTTGAACCATATCAAACACAATTTCTGAGTCTGTCCCACTACTTCATCAGACCAACATATACGCGATTGTGTAGTTTCAAAAATTTGTATATACGTGGCTTGTCTTCATAAGATCCATGTATGAGAATTAGAACACTTAAATTTTATACTTTCAGTTCCCCCTGAGTCTATTCTGACTCTACCTAGTCCTAGAACTTTTACTGAAACATTAGTTCCAAGAATATCATTATCATGATGGTTCTTCATCAGAGACTCCATTTTACTCTTGTCTCCAGTCATGTGATGAGAACATTCATCTTTGCCTTTGAATGAGAAGATAGCAAGACCACACCTTATCTGATATTCCTTTTCTTGATTCTCGATGGATTCATCTTTTTCAGATTTTCTGATATAAATGTGCTTATTTGATTGCTTATCATATTATCTATCGAAATCCATAGACTTGTTCCTCCATTATTTTGCTATATGGCCAAACTTGTTACAAACGTAACATCTTATATGTTCATATTACTTCTATAGCAATCAATGGCTTTGTGACCAAACATATTGAAAGAAAGACAATATGCCTTAAAGAACCTAAAAGATGAAGATCTTTCTATGAGATGATTATTAGCTTGAAACATTCTACTTTTCCACCTAGCTGCAACATGTCCAAAATTATGACAGATAGAAAATTCAATAGTATTCATCAGACGAAAGAATCGATTAACACTTCCATAGTTAGGAGTAAATTATTTTATTTGAAGACTTTCTTTCCCTGGATATTGATGGGGTTGACCTCTTATCTCCTTGTTGAGCATTTCAGATTTTGCATTAGAATTCCTTGCCTCAGTTTGTGAGCAAGATTCACCTTTAATAGTTTCATGAAAAGCAAGAGAAAATTTTATGGCAGGAGACCTTTGACTACTAAGAATATTATCCAAAATCTTAGTACTATATTGAAATCGTAAAATTTTATCCTTTTCTTCTAATTTACCTTTTAAGATATTTACCTCAACCTGATATTGCTCTTCCTTTTCTAGATATTGCTTCTTCGTGATTTCTTCAACTTTTCTTCCTTCTTCCACTTGTTGCCTTAATTTTACAACTTCATTTTCTTGTTCGTAAAATTCTTGAAGTAGTTCTTCATTATGCTTATTTGAATTTTCAAGATCTTCTTTTAGAGAGACGGCCACAACTTCGAGAACTTCACAGTAACTGGTTCTTTCTTTTACTTCCTTGTTTGTTGTATCCTTTTCATTCACTTCATTTCTCAATGATGTTACTTCATCCTGCGGCCTTTGACATTGATCTTCCTTTTCCTTGAACTTCTTCCTTATTTTGTTTCCTTCCTCCAACTAAGTTTTTAACCTAGTAACCTCTTCTTTGTAGGTACACTACCTTTTGTCAAATAGATCTTGTTGATCTTTAATTTTATCTGTAAGCCTTTTAACTTATGTGTCTATTATATTTCTTTCACTTTCACCCATAAGAGAAAATTCATTTGTTTCACTGCCACATGTATTATATTCAATATTACATGAACATAGAAATATATCACCAGAGGACCAAAAATTAGTACCTGATAATTCTTTTGCTTGTTCATCTTCAATCTGAGGTGATTCTGAATCTGAATAATTATTTCCACCTAATAGCCAATTGTCTTTCCTACTGTCACTGTTCCTTTGAGATTTCTTTTTCTCCTGAGCTGACTTATTATTTCACTTCTTTCCCATTGTTACAATGGATCTCCTTCAAGCGATCAAGCTTCTTCCAAAGGACCCGCTTTGATACCAATTGTTGGGAAAAATACTGATAGGGGGGCAGTGAATCAATATTTACAAATCAATAACTTTTTAGATTTCATATTCAAATTTCTATACACGACTTTACTAAATGGAACCTGCATGTGTATGCGACTGTTCTTAAGACAATTAGCGTATATCTAGTGAACTTATGATTCAGTTAATCCATCATAAGTGTGTGTTCAAACAGTGCATTAGTACTTTATTAAACATTAGATAAATAGTAACCATGTGATGTAATAACAAAATAAACCATCACACATAAGAAACACACATGAACACTGGGATTTAAGGTGGAAACCCAATGAAGGAGAAAACCACCTGTTGCTATCGTCTCTGTCTTTTTTTTAATATAAAGAAAAAGTTGTTTACAGTATTGTACTGGCATAGAGTCATAATAGTACATAGGCACCCACTTGTAGAAGACTAGAACCTTCACTCGTTCTCCAACTTCTACTAGAAGGGAGCTACAACCCCCTAACTCTTGTACTATATGATATGTTTACCAGTACATAGGCGTCGGCCTACTGAAATATACAACCTTCACTCATTCTCTAGCTGCTACTCGAAGGGGGATCCAACCCCTTGATCTAATAACCAACTACTACTAGCAGGAAGCTTCGACTTCCTCACTGAAGGCTCCAACCCTCAGCATCCTCCATGGACCACGTTTCGTAAATTTTCAGATTGGATCCACCTAATTCAATACATCATAACTTGTAGTCCATGTTTCATCAAATTTTCATACTGAACCCATTATCAACACTTAAGATGTTATGTAACCAGCTCAAGAAAAGATAGAAAAGATAGATCAATGCCTTAGAATTCAGCCTCTTCGAGGGGGCAACCTCCTTTACATTACATAAATGAACAATTCTTGGATGATTCAAATGACAAAACCTCCTTTCTATATATAGGAGTCTAAGGAGTCACAATATAATCTAGCCGACCTAACAATAATAATATAAAGCCACAAAAATAATAATAAAGGGATTCTATGGGGCACAGTAACAACAATATGGGGGCAATAGGGGCACAACACTATTAATAAGGGGTATAACTACAATTGTAATGGGGTAATCACTAGTATTATAGGGACCCAACATGCCCCTCTCCTTTAAAAAAGTGTTGTCCTCAACGCTTGAGTAGTTCTGGATACTTCTGCATAAAATTCTCATCCTTCCATGTGGAATCTTCAGCAGATAAGTTCTTCCACTTGATAAGATACTCTGAAATTGATTGATTTCGTAGCTGTCGAGTTCTTATTTCTGTGACTGCTTCCGGTTCCAATATAATTTTTTCTTCCTCGTCAAGTTTTGGCAATATTGTTTGAACTGGGAGCTTGTCGCCTATAACTTTCTTTAAACATGAAACATGAAAACTGGGTGCAATCGAGAAGCTGCAGGGAGCTCCAATTTGTATGCCATAGTACCAATATTTTGCAACACCTTGTACGCACCATAATACTTTGGTGATAATTTATTATCCTTCTTAGCTTGCTTGAGGGACATTTGCTTATATGGTTGTAGATGTAGGAATACCCAATCACCTACATCAAAACTTTTTTCACTGCAATGTTGATCTGCCTGTTGTTTCATTCTATTCTGTGCCAACACGAGGTTATCCTTTAAGAGTTGGAGGACTTGTTGTTGATGTTC
This sequence comes from Pinus tabuliformis, assembly GCA_031772625.1. Classification (NCBI taxonomy): domain Eukaryota; kingdom Viridiplantae; phylum Streptophyta; class Pinopsida; order Pinales; family Pinaceae; genus Pinus; species Pinus tabuliformis. Next base: position 780,409,872 of record CM062807.1, read on the forward strand.
GATGTGATGTTCCACTGCCTGAACGTTAGAATTTTCTCTTAAATATGATGTGATGGATGGTGGTTGATACCCATAAAGTGCCATAAATGGGGTCATTTTTGTTGCTGTATGGAAGGAAGTGTTATACCACCATTCAGCCAGGGGCAACCATTTGACCCATTGTGTCTGTTTATCAGATAAAAAGCAACGATGATATCCTTCCAAACATTTATTTACTATCTCAGTTCACCCATCAGATTGAGGATGATAAGATGAGCTATGGGCTAACTGAGTACCAAGACAAGAAAATAATTATGTCCAAAAATTTCCAGTGAAAATAGGATCTCTGTCACTCACAATAATCTTTGGGTTTCCATGTAGCTTTTGAATTGTTTCCATAAATGCAGTAGAAACTGTATTGGCTTTAAATGGATGTGATAATGCACAAAAGTGTGCATACTTGGTAAGTCTATCAACTACCACCATGATAACACTCTTTCCCTCAGACTTGGGTAAACCTGTGATAAAATCCATTGAAACCTCCTCCCAACGTTGGCTTGGAATGGATAAAGGTTGTAATAGACCCAATGTCTTAATTGTTTCAACTTTATTTTGTTGGAAATCCAAACGTTCCGCCAGAAACTTTTGAATATCTGATTTAAGGCCATCCCAAAAAAAAATCCTTCTTAACCCTGTGGTAAGTTTTTAAAAATCCTGAGTGCCCTCCTAAGGGAGAAGTGTGCAATTGCATAAGAATCTTTTGTTTTAGTTGGGAATTCTTACAGAGGTATAAGCGATCTTTGTACCATAACGAATCATTTTTCCAGCTAAATGTATCAGACGTAGTGGAATCTTGTTGTAACTTTTGAATAAGTGCCAACACTTCTTCATCATTCTTCCATTCCTCCCTTGCTTCGTTTATCCAATTTGGTTGGATAATAGAAATGGTGCACAACAATGCTTCCACATCCTCATCCTTTGTTGAGAGTGCATATGCCACCACATTTTGCTTCCCTTTTTTGTAGATGATTTCAAAGTCATACCCCAACATCTTTGTGACCCACTTTTGTTGCTCTTCAGAGGATAATCTTTGTTCTAAAAAGTATTTAAGGCTATCATGATCCATTTTTACCTTGAAGTGTCTTCCCATTAGGTAGGGTCACCATTTCTTAAGTGCATAGAGTATTGCCAACATTTCCTTCTCATAAATAGCTTTGCTTAGAAACTTTCCCTTGATTGGACGACTTTCAAAAGCAATGGGTCTTTCATCTTGCATTAGAACAGCACCAATTCCATTTCCTGAAGCATCACATTCCACAATAAAGGTTTTTGTGAAGTCCGGTATAGCTAAGACTAGTCCTTGGCACATTTCCTCTTTAAGATGTTCAAAGGACTTTGTTGCTTCCTGAGTCCATGAAAATGCATCTTTCTTCAATAATGTTGTTAGAGGTGCTGCTATTCTCCCACAATTCTTAACAAACTTGCGATAATACCCTGTCAACCCGAGAAAGCCTCGCAGATGCTTTATGGATGTGGGGATTTTCCATTCCTTAATGGCTTTAATTTTGCTAGGGTCCACCTTAACTCCTTCATGAGATACAATATGACCCAGATATTCCACCTCCTGGACTCCAAAGAAACATTTGGATCTTTTTGCATATAATTGTTTCTCCTCCAATAGTTGTAGCACCCTGTCAACATGTTCAACATGATCCTTCCAAGACTTGCTGTAGATTAGTATATCATCAAAAAATACAAACACAAATTTTCTAAGGAATGGTTTGAAAATTGAATTCATCAAACCTTGAAATGTTGAAGGTGCATTGGTAAGGCCAAAAGGCATGACCAAAAATTCATAATGACCCTCATGAGTTCTAAATGTTGTTTTCGGAATGTCTTCAGTCTTCATTCTGATTTGATGATATCCTGAACGAAGATCCAACTTGGTGAAGTAAATTGATCCATGTAATTCATCCAGTAATTCATCAATGACAGGAATGGTGTTATAGACATTTTTGTGCCTTACAGCTATAAGCATGAAATGTCCATAATTCAAGGGATCCAAAGTCCCTAAAGATGTTGTTACAGCTCCTAAAGGAACAAGGTCAACCAATGACAGCTTCTCCCAGAAGTTATCCACCAAAAACCACCCAGAAACAGTCAATTCAGGATCAATTCAGAGGCTCCACTAGCTGCCTGCGTTGAAATGTAGAAGTTACACTGCCTAGGTGCACTGTAACGCAGGTGGAAGCATTACCAGGGTGCGCTGAGCGGGAAATGACAAATGGCAAGCTCATTCAACGAGGTGGAAAGACCCTGGAAGCTTCCAGAATCTTCTCCAATGACACTTGCCTCAATGAATTCGACTAGTGATGAGTAAGAGGTTCTCAACCTCCAAGTGGAAGCAAGAACTGAAAAAGAGAAGCCACAAGTCAAAACATAAGCTGACTCATCCTCTCTGCTTACATCTATATATGGATCTCTCACCCAGAGGTTCAGGAGGCTGGAATTTTGTACTTTGCAGAGAATTGTTGTTGGTTTGAGATTGAGATTAGTACATTGGGTGATTTATGCTTTGTTGGAGGAGAGGAAGGGATTCTTTTGCTGGGAGGTAGATGCTGGATTGGAACTCACTTGGTTGTATCTCCTCTTGGACTTTCTTATTCTATCAATAAACTATTTGAGTTTCTCCTACATGATGTGTACCAATGATGTTTTGTTATGCTTACATGTTTAGCTTAATCTGATCTTGAGCTTTTTATGAATGAATATCTGTATCTTCGTGTAGTTTCTCTCTCTTGTGATCTTGCAGGAATTCGGTGAAGCTGGGCTGGTGCGGGAGCTGGGAGCTATTGAAGAGAGAAGCAATTGGATCAACAAACTAGCGAAAGACACAGGTTAGTTAGATCCTTTCTCCTCATTTACATTTCATAAAGAAGAATACTCAATTAGTTTACCTTGTTTGTTGCTAAGGCACTATCACCTCTTAGAGTGGGATAGGGGCATTCCGAATTGGATACTTTTCCCAACAACAAATTGGCGACTCCGCTGGGGACAGTATCTTGTTAGTTTATTTGTGTTTCTATTGTTGTTCTTCTCATAAACTCAGGAGTGCCAAATCGAAATGCATTTGCCATTTTCAAATGCAAAGTAGAGATCTACCACTCTAGTCCACTCACTGGGCCTGTTTTTATGATCTGAACAAACTGATCCACAAGTGCTCTAATAGCCCTTTGTGATAGATCTTAGTCCTCCTTTAAATCATCCTCCTAATTGTACCTGATTGATAGCTTTGATCCGGCCAAAAACTGTAGATTTAACTGCAAACCGTGACCAAGAACCCAGAAACAACTCTCGTTTCTGCTTCAGCGCAGACTCTGTGAAGAGGTTCTGCATTTCAACACAGGTCCCGTGAAGGATACCTGCGCTGAAGTTCAGATTCTCTGTGCTGAGGGTGCGCTGATCAGCCTTTGCCTTGTGCAGCTGTGGTTCCCTGCTTCCTTTTGCTCATTTTTATCTCCGTTTTTGCAACCTGTTATCAGTCAGTGTACCTATCTGAAACCCCTTTTCTTTGCCTCAATTCCACCTCGGTTGTATAAAGAAACTCTATTTGTTCTTTGTGTATTTGTTACATCATTTGCAGTTTCCCATTACAAAAGTAAACTAGTCATACTGTCGCCCTTAGATCTAGACCTGTCGTAAGTGTCATTTTGATCTTAGGAGTGAGTTTGTTTGCTGTTCACAGTTGATTGAGCTTTTACTTTTGTCGTTTGGTTTGAATTTATGCATTTCTAGTGTCGAAACAAGTAAATCATAAAGTGTCATAATCGTCTTTTTTATTTTGAAAAAGGAACTTGTTTATGTTTTCACTCGAAATCAAATTCAAATTTGTACAACAGCTTTCTTTTTAGGCATCAATATTAAGGAAGCGAAAACAAATACATGCATATGTGCATTTGCATTTTGATAGTTTGCTTGCTTTGATTTAGGGAAAAGTGCATTACAGTGTGCTCTATGCTCTTTGAGAAAAGTTTGTGTCTTCCTTTTCCCCTTGTAGCTAGGATTTTCATTGTTGAAAAGATATAAAAGCTTGCTTATCATCTTTAGACTGCATTTAGGAATTGTATCATACATCTCGTGGTGATGTAAAAAGGCAAACTTCTAAGAAAGATCAACCTAAAATAAATTGAATGAACTTAACAACGCTTTGTAACTTAACGCACAACATAGAGGTCTAGGCTAGAGACGTGTTCCGGTGTTGTAAAACCTGGTGACTGTCGATCTCGCTGATGGTTGGGTGAATCCTCTTGAGGGACGATAGCGCCAGTATGGATTGTGCTCCCACGTACCGTCGAGTATATATTGGGAGACCCCTATAGGCATAAAACCTTTATCCTTAGGAAGCCGTGTCGGCCGCCCTACTGATCGCAATGCACTGAACACAACATTCGGGAAGATTGACTGCCCGTACCTTAAAAAGTATTCTGCGGTTTTGCGAAAAGTTTGGCACACCCTCTACCTAGAACTCCAGAGCAGTTCCTTTTGGCCTTTTTCAGACTCTATAACGGAAAAAGTCCATCCGAGCATTTGTCACTTCGGGCTCATTAAAACATCGAAGGAGACTAGAGTCATCTTTAGCTTTTTCTCGACTCTTTAAAATTGAAAAAGCAAGTTGTGTCTAAAGCGTCTAAAAATTCATTTAATTCGGAAACACACTTTCCCCTTTTTGTATTTTGGTTGATCAAGTAATCCGCAATCATGGAAGAAAGTCAATTGAAACCCCGTCGTTCGCGGAGGCTTACGAGTCAACCGTCTTTGTCTCCGGAATCGAAAACAGTACGGACAAAGCGAACTCGTTTAACCGGTTCGAAATCTCCTATCAAAGTTAGAACAAGTGTTCCAACAACATCTGAGATTCCGGTTACTCCAAACATGTCTGGAAACCCTGCCTCTACAGAAGAAGTTCAACAGCCACAGAGGGACAGTGATATTGATCCTAGTATGAGAGCAAACACTTGTGTTACTGAACCAGTTCCATCTGTAACCGGTTCAGAGAGTCTTGTTCCTCAAACATCTGTTGCTGTTGATTCAACCCCTTCTTCAGCACCAGAAATATTTTACAGACCTGACGGTCTTCCCCTTCCACCTGGTTTGATTGCGATAGAGGAAATTGTAGAAGATCCGGAAGCAAGTACTCCAACACATTTTGGAGTCGGAGTCACTCTATTTCCTTCAACATCAGAAGTTAGTCTACCACCAGTGGAAGTTCCTGTAGAATCGCTAGGTAATCTTTTGGATAGACTCAAAATGTCTGAACAACCGTCAACATCTAGGACTGTGTCAAATGACACAGCGACAACAGAACTCCCTGCCGTCACTCCGACAATGTTTGCCGGCATACCATATGTCCCGACTAGCTCACAACCGCTAGAAGGAGTCCACCCAGGGACTATTTCGACAGTGTGGTCCGTTCCTTTTTGTTCCTCCGGAATAATATCCGGCAACTCTTATGTTGAGACTCGCCAAATTGATCCATTTGGAGGTCAATTTGGGCAATCCAGTCCCCAAGGGCGGACAATCCCCTTGAGTTCCGGATTGCCACCGTATGGGGGGCAATATGCCCTTTCATTACCCCCTCTGGGAGGATATCCATACGGGAGTTCACAACAATATTCAGGTTATACTGGAGTTACATCAAGTGGTTGGGTACCTATACTACCCCAACAACCAAGGGTTGTGTATTCTATGCAACAATGTGTACCTATGTCGAACATCCCGACTACACCAGCTATTGTGACAGTGTTGCAAGTTCAAACATTGCCTGTTGTATGTCAACCTCAGATCTCTCAGGTTGTAATGCAACAACCCCTTGACCCTGTGACTCAACCACATTCACCTACTGGTGGGGCGACACAGGTCCAAATGGGTACAATTACCCCACACCTTGGTCCAACGGTTAGTATAGCACAACAAAACATGGCTTCACAACCGTGGCTGGTGCAATATCAACAACCACAATTCCAACAAGTATACCAAGGTTCTGAGCAGCAGATCTTTGCGAATAGTGGACAACCGTACATTCAAAACGGTCAAAATCAACCACTTTACAGTGTTCATGTCCACCAACCATATCAGTCATACTAGCATCAATTACATTATGCTGGTATGCAAAGGCCAACTGCTCAGGCAATTCCATCATATCCTGGGTATGCTTCACCTAACCTAAATCAACAGTTACCATTCGTGGCAACTTTAGAGTTACTCGATTTACACCGGTTAACAAATGATCCAATTGCTTACGCCCCTTGGTGGCCAGCAATTCCTCACAAACTTCCTTCAGATATTCCTAAATTTAATGGAAATCCAGGTGAGGACCCATCGAATCACGTGATGACATTTCATCTATGGTGTTCATCGAACACCCTAAACGATGATTCGATAAGGCTTCGCCTTTTTCAGAGGACGTTAACGGGTCCAGCGGCAAAATGGTATATTGAATTGCCTAGAGCTTCGTTCGAAAATCTCAGCACCTTAGCCACGACTTTCTTAACCCATTTTCAATTACTGATAAGGTATGAAACGGGAACGGAAATCTTAACCAACTTCAAACAGACAATGGCCACTCATATATCTGATCATATACATGAGTGGCGACGTCGTCGTAGGATGGTAAAAACGTACGTTCCCAATCAGCTATTAGCTGAATGGTTTATCAAGTCATTACTTCCTGCCATAACGGAAGATGTGGCGAAGGGGGGAGTCATAACGGAAGAGCAAGTTATCGCTCGTGCGCAATATCTAGACTTGGTCTATACTCAGTCTGGCACGCTCTACGACAAAATACCTGACGCCCCTAGACCGGAATTTTCAATTCCTCCTCCTCCTAAATCAAACAATGACTCTCATGCCGGTGATGGCGTGATTGGCACGACAAACGCGAAATCGACAAAGGCCAACTCCAAGAAGGCCCGTAAGATTTCAGATCAAAATGCAAAAGACGAAATTCTTGCTTCGGAAGTAAATGCCGTATCAGCAAATAAGGGCAAAGAAACCAAAAAACCAGGAAGCAAGAAGAAGCAAAACAAAGGGAAGAAGAAGAAATAGGGTGAGTCATCTCCTGAAAAAAATTCTTCAAACCCTCCTGGAAATAGGAAACTAAAATATCCATGTCAAATATGTGATGAGGATCATCGGACAGGAGATTGTCCATACAAAGCTGAGCTTAAAAGATTCTTTGAAAGTTCGCAAACCTCAACTGTGTTAACTGATCCGTTTCCAAATCCAGGAACAAATCTGGTTGATGGTGGAAATGCTTCCCCGTCACAAGTACTAATGTTGTCGATTTCGAAGCAACAAAATGATGCTTTGATTTCAACAAGGAACAAAGTTTACGGGAATCCGCAGCTGTCGAACGGCAAGGATAAAGATCAACCAAGCAGTTCGACAACAACTTCGACAGAAGTTGTACCACCCATCATTCCTGAATTAACAATAAAACTGCCAAAGGGAGTAGTACACAAGTCGACATTTAATCCTCGCGCAAGAGCAGCGCAGCATTATAACATAGTGGAAGATTTGGCCCAATCGCCATCCGCTATGTCGACTCTTGAAGTACTACAAAATTGCCCATCCCAAAGGCAGGCTTTGTTATCAGCCATTGGTGGGGTTGATCCTAAGGATTCCAATCTTGTATCCTTTGACCACAAAGGATACGATCCTCAGTTACCAGCTCAACTAGCTTTCCTTATCCAAGTGAAAGCCCTCAACAAATCTGTTCATCGAACAATTATTGATGAGGGGGCATCTACGTGTATTATGTCGATGAGTTGCTGGAAAAATTTAGGCTCACCACCCTTGTCGAGATCGTCAACGATGTTAAAAGCATTTGATGGACGATCATACACTCCATACGGGATTTTAAGTAACTTGCAAGTTGAACAGGGGGGCAAAACAGTAGGAATTGATGTTGAAGTAATTGATGGAAACCTCGATTACAACATCCTACTGGGAAGGCCCTGGATATACGCCATGGCCGCAGTTGTGTCGACCTACTTCAGGAAGATTGCATTTCCCTTTCAAGGAGGAATTACAGTCGTCGACCAACAAAATTTCCTCCCCGACAGTTCACAAGTTACGGGAAGCATTCCAATGATCCATGGAAGCAATCATTCGCTTCAAAATATTGGAGTAGGTCTCCTAAAAGACCCTGCCTTAATGGGTACTTTTGCCCTACCACCTCCGAGTAATCTGGCGGAAGTGGCCATAGAGGAAACCTACAATATGAAATCTTCTATATCTAATGGATTCCAAAGATTCCTGAACATTTTGTCAGCATGGATCATCGCCATTTTAGAAATATTGTAGCAATCAATTTTCTTGGCCTCGGGGGCAACCCCAAATCAACGCTCATCAAGCATTTGGATAGATAGATCTAAAGAATATGGTACCCCTTCAGATCCTTGGTCGCAAGTGCATGTCACCGACGAAGGAATTGTCCAATCAATGGTAATTGACGGGGCACCATGGAATGATTCCCACCATCGTTCCCTTCTCCCGGATTGTGGAGAAGATACTCAAGATGACCTTTATCATCCTTCAGTTTTCGATTTTCTATCAAATACTGTAAATACAGTGGGCTCCGAGGACAGTTCTTATCTCGTGTCAACCTCGTTAAAAAATGAAACAAGGAGTCATGAGGATAGTTCTTTTACTGTGTCAACCTCATTAAAAAATGAAACAATCCCCTTTCCAAATCTCAAAGGTAAACCTTCATTCCAACCACCAAGTTGAATGCAACGAAGCTTGGGGGGCATGTACCTCGTTTTGCGTTATTATGCTGGGGGCATACAAACTTATCATCGAGCAGTTTTAGCACATAGTTCATGGTTGTTAAAAAATAAACATAAGACCGAGCAGTGTTTTTCCGCGTTTAAGCTCGTTAAAAAATGAACTACCCTCCAATAAATAACCACCGTGAACATAACATTATCAGCCATTAAAGCCTTGGTCGTGTTTGCACCGTCACCTCCACTTTTCCATTGGCCGATCATTCACCTCCATATTGATTGTTTACCCATTTTGAGGAACAATTGCGAAGAGTGATTTCACTAGCCATCCTTGTGACACTGCCGTGATTGGAAAATTCCAACCCATACCTGGAATTAGCTGCTACCCGTTTTATCACTCATTCCACAAAAAATGAGTCTTCTTTAAGCTCTTTCCATCTGACTCGTAAAATATGAAAAGATTGCCGAGTTTTGGCCTTCCAGCTCGTTAAAGCAACTGGAAGTGTTATCCCTCCTCTAGATTTTAATCTTTTTGGACCTGAGGGATTATTGCACAAAAAGATCGAGCGCTTGTTTTGTTTGGCTCGTTAAAACTATCGAAAACTCATCCCTTCTGTATTGTTTTATACTTTTTTGGACTTAAGGGATTAGATGACGAAAAAGGACTTTCGGAGTTGACTTTACGTACCTTTTCAGACTCTCTAAAAATGAAAAGGACCGAGTTATCTTTGTCGTTAGACTCGTTAAAAACATTAAATAGCGACAAACTTGTCTTTAGACGAGAACGAGTTTCACTATCGCTAGGCTCGTTAAAGCATAGCGATGGGTTTACCCGAAGGGAAAATTATAGAACAAGCATATGTTATCCTCCTCAAGCTTGACAAAAATAAAGAGGTACTGGTCAGCAATGACTGGGGAAAAATTGGGAAGAAACTCAAAGAACTTTATTGGTAGCAAGTCGCTCTTGAACATGACACTTCCACTCCGTGCCTGAGTCGGGTTGGGTTGTTTCATTCACCGGTCACATCGCCATGGTCTCGCCATACCATCCATCTTTGGGGTAAATGCTACCAATCCATCAAATAAGTGTCGCCGATATGTTCAAGAGAAGTCATCCAGAGAAGTCAACCGTGTCCCATCCACTACCATACATTATCCTTCATTCTTTCATGACCGCCACCCTAAACCATATATCATCAGATCGTTTTCACCTCCATCAAAATCATTTGCTCTGTTCCGTGTCACTGATGTGGGATACATCAAGGCCCTCCTTTGACGAATCGCTTCTTGTCGACATCAGCTCATTATCCAAGAAGTTGATCTAGGAACAACCCCTTCAGTACTTTGAAGCTTGCATGCCTCAATGGCAAGTTTCTCACTTCTGGCGATAGGTATACATCAATGACCTTCGACCGAAAGATTTTGCGTGGTGTTCGACGCCAAGTCCTTTATTCACACCACGTGAATTGTACTGCAGTACCTTGAGGGTCATTATCATTATCGGCAATTCCTCTCGCGCTTGTTAACGGTTTACCTCATTGACTGGTAATCAAGCGATGTCCTTCCATGTTCGACTTCAGAACATTTCTCACATGGATCGACTTGTACTTAGAGTGAAGATCGGACGAGATTGAAGACCCCAGATCTAGTTTCATCCATCCAGGCTGCGATATATATTCAGGAAAAATAAATACATTGACATGTACAGCATTGCAGCACAGACAATCATCCTACCAAAGGATAATGATTTCAGCAGGATCATCAGTCTACCATCAGACGATTGTCTGTCCTATGTACATCAAAATGAATTTATAAAGCTGAGCATGGGAATGCCCGCCTCAGCTAGATCATGAAAACAGTATGAAAAATAATGTATTGTATTGTATCTTATTACAGGTCTCCTCCCAGCATTGAATGAACTTCAGATCCTCCTAATAAAGCATTTCACCCGATAAACGGCCTCATACTTTAGGGGGCAACTGTTATAGACATTTTTGTGCCTTACAGCTATAAGCATGAAATGTCCATAATTCAAGGGATCCAAAGTCCCTAAAGATGTTGTTACAGCTCCTAAAGGAACAAGGTCAACCAATGACAGCTTCTCCCAGAAGTTCTCCACCAAAAACCACTCAGAAACAGTCAATTCAGGATCAATTCAGAGGCTCCACTAGCTGCCTGCGTTGAAATGCAGAAGTTACACTGGCTAGGTGCACTGCAACGCAGGTGGAAGCACTACCAGGGTGCGCTGAGCGGGAAATGACAAATGGCAAGCTCATTCAACGAGGTGGAAAGACCATGGAAGCTTCCAGAATCTTCTCCAATGACACTTGCCTCAATGAATTCGACTAGTGATGAGTAAGAGGTTCTCAACCTCCAAGTGGAAGCAAGAACTGACAAAGAGAAGCCATAAGTCAAAACATAAGCTGACTCATCCTCTCTGCTTACATCTATATATGGATCTCTCACCCAGAGGTTCAGGAGGCTGGAATTTTGTACTTTGCAGAGAATTGTTGTTGGTTTGAGATTGAGATTAGTACATTGGGTGATTTATGCTTTGTTGGAGGAGAGGAAGGGATTCTTTTGCTGGGAGGTAGATGCTGGATCGGAACTCACTTGGTTGTATCTCCTCTTGGACTTTCTTATTCTATCAATAAACTATTTGAGTTTCTCCTACATGATGTGTACCAATGATGTTTTGTTATGCTTACATGTTTAGCTTAATCTGATCTTGAGCTTTTTATGAATGTATATCTGTATCTTTGTGTAGTTTCTCTCTCTTGTGATCTTGCAGGAATTCGGTGAAGCTAGGCCGGTGAGGGAGCTGGGAGCTGGGAGCTACTGAAGAGAGGAGCAATTGGATCAACAAACTAGCGAAAGACACAGGTTAGTTAGATCCTTTCTCCTCATTTACATTTCATAAAGAAGAATACTCAATTAGTTTACCTTGTTTGTTGCTAAGGCACTATCACCTCTTAGAGTGGGGTAGGGGCATTCCGAATTGGATACTTTTCCCAACAACAAATGGGGAACTTATCTTTAATAGTGAGCTTGTTGAGCTCCCTATAATCCGGACACATGCACCATGATCCATCCTTCTTGTGCACAATACTATTGGAGCAGAGAAAGAACTTTGACTCGGTTAAATTATACCAGCCTCTAGCATTTCTACAACCATACGTTCAATTTCACTCTTTTGGACATAGGGATATCTGTACAGCCTAATGTTTGGAGGAACACTTCCTAGAATCAAATGAATAGCATGATCATGATCACGCATAGGTGGGAGACCTTTGGGAGTGTCAAATACCTTGGAATTATTTTCCAGGACATTTTGGAGATCTGAAGGAATAGATGATTCCGATGTGGAAACATCTAGCGAACATAATTGTGCAATTACACCTCTTTGCTCCTTTTTTAGAAGCTTTGTCATACCATTAGAGCTTATTATCTTTCCTGGTTTCCCTGCAATACCCCTTAATTCAACTTCCTTTCCTTCCATAGAAAATTTGATGAAAAGTTCTTGAAAATTAAAAGCTATTGTACCCAAGGATTTGTTGAAGCCCCGAAAATCGGGTCGACAACAAGGGTGATACCCGCTCGGTCCGGACCTTGGTTGGCAGCTCCTTATCCGTTTGGTATAGCAGGTCCAACTGAGGATAATGGGACCAGTTTCCCTCTATGGGTGTGTGTGTAGAATTGGATGTTGCTGATCTAACAGTTCCTATCTAAGCTATTCTAATTCAAACTTTAATCTAATTCTATGCTATTGTAATCTAATAAACAACACATCTTATCTATGCTAACCCGGGATGTAATTCTTCTATTATGCGATCTAAAGAGATTTCAAATAACAACTGGTAATAAAGATCATTCAACGATTATAAGAAAGGAAATCAATTAAGATGAACCACTTTGCACAAAAAGTTAGGCAAAACAGTTGTGAACAGCATATCACATAATAAGCTATCCATACATTAAACATAAATAAATAGCTACCACCGTACAAAAGTGCCAAATGATAACTCAAGCATTCATGCAATAACATATAAACAACTAAACACTGTATATTACTTTAACATATAAGCAGAAATGGTCAAGAGATAAAAGTACCATTTATGACTGATCCTACTCATAAGCTTCAAGCAACAATGATCTATCTCTCCTTGCTCTAACATCTACTAAGAGTACAAAAGTGCAACATCAGTAGTAGATATCAAATGCAAACATCAACAAATCTTGATCCATTCATTCACCAAAACCTCCTCTGAGGGTGCAAAAGTGCATGTTCTGAGTTGATAAATTTCTAGACCCTTCTCTAAATGCATGAGAAGGGTTTAAATACTACTAACTAAATAACTTAATTACACAGATTCAGGATACGGTTTAAATGACTGCCCTTTTTCTAAGCAAAACTATTTCTAAAAATTAAATCTAATATCTAACTATTTCTGCATTTTCTCCTTAATGTTGCGAGCATTCAATATTTGCCTGGGTAGAGTTGGCTGACTGTCTTCCGCTTTTGGTTGAGCTAAGCAAACAGAAATGGCAAGAGCTGGCACCATCTTTTCAGCAAAATAGAAGATATAATTGAGAATCATCCTCTGGCTATGTGGATTTACTATGTATGCTCAGTAATAATCCAAATTCCACTTGATTAATCCTCAAATTGCCTCTGCCTTTGCTTTCTTGCATTTTCCGGGCTTATGAGTGACTGAGCAGATAGGGACTTTGCTTTTTGAGAAATTTTCTCAGTGATGCGCGATTAGCGCTAGACGCTAATCGTGCATCGGACACTGCCTCCGTTCTTTGATTCGGTCCTTTCTGGTGCGTTTTTTGCCTTTAGCGCCTTTTCCTTCACCAGGTATAAGCTTCTTGCACATTGCTTCATGTTGTTTCTGTTTTTCGTTCCTGCAGTTCACACATGAGGAGAGAGTAATGATAATAAAAATCGACAAGAAAGCTCTAAGCTCTATGGATGTACAAAAACATGCCACCTGACGTGAACTAACTCTTCGAAAAACACAAAAATGTCTTTCATTAACAATTGGCGTATCATTCATTAATTTTCATTAAAGTGCGTATCCAATTTTTTGGTTTATGGACAGCTTTTCTTGAATGTTGAGCCGGGGAAAATTTGCGATGGACAATTTCTACGATTCGCATCGCAGCATCACAATGTCGCGTATCGCATTATCACATTTTCATTAAGATGTGTTATTGCAGGGTTGCCTGATCACGCTTATCGTAGAGTCGCAGATCGCTATATCGCGCGATCGCAAGATCGCAGATTGTTACAATCGTTAAATGGTTATGTGTTTTTTATGCGATATCGCATATCGGCCATCGACTATTTTTAAGGTTATTCCAATATGAGTGTTTCTTAATGTATGCGATGCGATGGAATTCGCATCACACTTTCGCAGTTTATCATTTTACTCATAAGGAAATATCCTATCTTCTTCGCGTGGTGCGATGTTTTCTTAAGGAGTAAAATACATGAGTTTTAATTGAATTTTTTGAATTTTTATTAAGGGTCCCCACTTACTTAGTGTTATTGCTAATACTAAATAAGGAGGGGGGTTGTTGGTGGCCACAACAATTGGTGATTCACTTGGAAGAACCAGTTATCTCTGTTTTTCTATTGAATTTTTCAAACTTCCAAAACAGAAAGTTTTTCAGAAAATTAAACTTTGTTATGGAAAGATAGAGTACATTATGCTTTAAACTGTCAATGATATTTTGTTTCAAACACTTTTTACTCTAATTATTTGCTTCCTCAGGCTAGTCCTTGTATTTACATCAGCCATTACTTGGTCTTGTAAAGATAAAATAAAGTCTCCTCTGTAAACCAGTTTTAAATATGCTCATTTGTCGTATGTAGAGCCTCTGCCGCCAGCAAGCGTTTATAGCCTCGACAGGGTTACCTGTTACCCAGCAATGATCCTGGATCATACTTAAGGTGACCTAAAATTTTCAAAGAAAAATCCATATCCACACTTATTGCTTTGATTTTCTTTTTTATTCTTAAAGAAAAATGTCTTGGTTTGGTAGCCAAATTATGACACAGTCACTCACTTGATTTATAACTTTGCTTAACAAGATGGCTCGTGATGAGACCCCTTGTCTTTTTATTGCAACAATCTTGAGTCATTCCCCTATTGTGGTGGACAGTATTGGCAAAGTCAGCAAGTTGTAATATCTGTGATCATGATAAGCCGGCTCGTGATGAGACCTCTCATTCTTCAAGATATAGTGTATCCTTGGATTATCCCTCTGAAAGCTGCGATTTTCCTTAGTAGGGAAGAAGTCATTGTTTCCTTAAGATAGCTCTGGACGAAAATAATAGAGTTTTTTGGAAACAGTTGTTCTATAGAGAATCTTTATTTTTTTATTGATACCTTTCATTGTACTGAGATAAAACAATTTCTTCACTAAAGGTTGCTTTCATCAAATTTTTTGAAGTTGAAACTAGTATCATATCTAGGCTAAAGTTTTTTTTAACTGTATCTGTCAATAATAAAGATCAGTTTTCCAAAAGATTTGCTATTTATAGAAGCGAAAAGTTCAAATCTGAAAGAGAATTGGTGTCTTTTTCGTAAATACCTAATGTAACCACTCACAACTAGTTTTATTATGAAAAGAAAAACTATTTTACAAAAATAGAAGAATAATCTTCTATGGAAAATATTTCTTGAGAACTTGTCCATTAACAGGCAAAGGATCCCTTTTGCCTGCTAAATCCTGTAACACAAATGTTGATGGACCTACGACTTCAAAAATCTGAAAAGGACCAAGCCACATCCTTTGAAATTTTGTATGTTTGCCCTTTTCTTCATGAGCTTTATGCCACTTTAAAACTAAATCTCCCATCTGAAAATATTTTCCGGTCATTATGTTTGAATCAAAAGAGGATTTTACTAGTGCTTGATGATGAGCATGCATTTTCCTAGCTTGTTCTCGTTGTTCTTCTAATTCAATTATTTCCATTTGTCTTAGCTATATGGAGGAAGCGGGTACTTCATCAATGTATTGTACTAAAGACAAAGAAGGAATGGCTAAGTGAGTTGGGAGAACCACTTCTTTCCCATAAAATAAATTAAAGGGAGAAGTGCCTATAGAAGCTTTTTGCGTTATCCTATCTGCCCATAAAGTATATATCAAAGCTTTGTGCCAATTCTTTTGATTCTGGTCAACTGTTCTTTTAATAATCCTGATTAGGTTTTTGTTTGTTGACTTAGCTAACCCATTACCTTGCGGATAGTAATTGGCCGAATATTTAAGTTTGAATTCTCTTTTAAGTGCAAATTCAGTCATTGCATTTCCAGAAAAGTATGATGCATTATCAAACATTAAAGCGGATGGCAATCCAAACCTAGTGATTATAAATTGACCTATGAACTCAATAATATTTTCAGAATTAGCTGTCTTGAGCGGAACTGCTTCTACCCAATTAGTAAAATAATCTATTGCCATGAGGATGTATCTATGTTGCTTAGAAGAGTGAGGAACGATATCACCTATTATGTCCAAGCCCCACTAACTGAAAGGTTGCTCAATGTTTACGGGCTGTAGTGGCAGGGACGACTTCTTTTGTCTTCCAGCAGTAGTTTGGCAGACTTGACATCTCCTCACGTAACTGTGCGAGTCTTTGAACAGCGTGGGCCAGTAATATCTTGCGCGTAAGATTTTATGTGCAGTAGCATCTCCAGCATAGTGTCCACCTGCTGGCCCATCGTGGAGTTCCTGCAAAACTTTTTCAGCTTCATCTTTCTCAAGACACCTAAGAACAGAATCATAATTTTTTCTAAAAAGAATATCATTTATGAGCTGATATTGCTTAGCTTTCAACCTTAGGGCTATTTTCTTAGTATGATCAAGGTGTGAAGGAGCATACCCGTTCTTAAGATAATAAATGATATCAGCATACAGTGATTCTGCATCGTTTAGGCTTACCTCACACATTTGTACCTCTTTAGATGGAAGCCTTGACCTCTTACAATGTTGGCTGGTTTGATCTCAAGGTCATATTCCTGTAAGGCAGTAATCCAATTGGCCCTTTTCTCACCCACATCCTTCTGTACTAGAAGATTCCTTACCACTGGGAATGGTACTATGATCTTAGTATGGGTTTTAAGTAAGAAAGGTCTGAAGTATTTGACCACTTTGAACACAACATAAGCCTGTTTCTCCACGTCTGAATAATTGAGTTCAACACCCTGTAAATTTGAGCTAAAAAACGCAATTGGAGCTTCCACTTTCTCTTGATTTTCTTGAGTTAGAATCGCAGCATATGACTTATCTGAGGCAAATGTGTATAAAATAAAAGGCTCTGAAAAATTCGGGGTTGCTAAAGATGGAGCATTAATAATAGCTTGCTTGATCAGGTTGAATGCTTCATGTTCATCTTGACCCCATTTAAAATTTGAATTCTTTTTAATCGTGGTTTTCAAAGGAGACATGATTCGTGAAAAGTCTGGAACGAATCTCTTTACAAAATTGATTTGACCAAGGAAAGATTGCATGGTTTTTTTGTTATGAGGTAGGGATATTTCAGAAATTTCTTTGATTCTATCGGGATGAAAGTGAATATCAGATTTTGACACTATGAATCCTAGAAGTTTCCCTTCACTTAGTGCGAAAAAAGATTTCTTTGGGTTAAGTGAAATTCCATACCTTAAACATTGTTGAAAGATTTGTTTCAAGACTTTGAGATGGTCGCTTCGCTTCTTCGAGTACACTATTATATCGTCCAAATAAATTACTATAGATTTGTTGACGAAACCTTTGAATGTGATGTCCATCGCTCTCTGAAATGTGGCACCAGCATTAATCAAACCAAATGGCATTTTCCGATATGCGTATGTGCCCCATTTAGTTCTGAATGTGGTTTTCAACTAATCATCAGGATGTACGAACACTTGATTGTATCCTGGAAATCCATCCAAGAAAGACATTAATTCTGAGCCCGCCACTGCCTGCAGTATCTGCTCCATAGGTGGAAGAGGAAAATTGTCTTTTTGACAGGCTTTGTTAAGGTTCCGAAAATCAATGTAAATCCTAATATCTCCGTTTTTATTTCTAACAGGTACCATATTGGAGACCCATTTGGAATGTCTGACGGGAAAGATTATTTTGGCTTTCAATAACTTATTGAGCTAAGTTTTTATCTGATTTTCTAAATTGGGGTGGATTTTTCTCAGCTTTTGTTGGACAGGTTTTTTCATTATCGATCATGGGAATAGTATGCTGGATGATAGAAGTGTCGTATGTTTTCAGCTCATCATAATTCCAAGAAAAAACATTTTTATATTGTCTCAAAAGATGGATATATGCTAGTTTTTCTTCAGGGGCTAGGCCGGGGCCTAGATTAATGTTTTGAGGTTTAGCATCGGTCCCGAGGATTACTAATTCGTAGTTCAAGGTTGAACTGTAGAGCTTTGAATTGGTAGACCTCTTAAACCGATCTTTCAAATCGTATAAGTCTTTTAACTTGACCACAGACCTAGGTATAGCATTATTAGTGCTATTTTGTTGCAATTGTCGATCGTGCTGGTCTTCGTCAATTATTTGATTGGAGTAGGATCCTTCAGATGTGAGGAAATTTACGATATCAGGATCGTTATTGAATACTCTCCAATTTGTGATGTTGTCAGGAATGGACGGTCTAAATATTAATTCTATTGAGAATCTATCTAGACTAAAATCTTCGGAGGGAATAAGCTTAGAGGCTACGTTAGCCAAAAGGTCTGCACTTGCGTTTTGGAGTCTGGGGATTGAAGAAATATTAAACGCTATGAAATGCTCTGTCAGATCTTGTACTAAGGATTGATAGTGTTTTAAGTGACCTGATAAGCAATGTATAGTGTTACGTACCTGCTTAACCACAATCTCAGAGTCTCCAAAGACTTGAAGATACTTGACATCTAACCCGATTGCTTTGTACAGGCCTTGAACCAAAGCCTCCTATTCTGCAGTATTGTTTGTCCAATCGAATTCGAGTCTGAATGTGAGCATGATTTTGTCTCCTTCTGGACTAATCAGAACGCATCCTGCTCCTGCTCCTTCGTTAGATCTAGAGCCATCAAAAAATAATTTCCAAAACAAAGATTTATTTACAGGTTTATCTAAAAAATTGATACATTTTGAACTATCAGTCCGAGAAAAATTTTCGAGTTAGGACAAAATAGAGTGTTCTAAATAGGGTGACGCATGAGAATTGAAATTGCCGAGGAAAGAATCTACGCATGATGCTGCTCTTATACGCTCCTGGTTCATTTTCTCCCTCTAACTCCGTTACTATGTACTTCTGGTGTAGCTCTCATTCAACTTTTATTTGATTCGGTTTACCATTGTAGGGTAGCCACATATGCGACCAGTCGGGTGCGAAGTATCCATGGAGTTTTTCTGACCACTCCCTACTAAGAATTAAGCCATAGGATTCTAGGATATCGACAACTAGAATGTCAATAACCTGACATACCTTCGGGTTGGATGACAATCTTATGGTTACTTGATTTAGTTCTCCAATCACTTCGACTTGAGATCGATCTAGCTGAACTATGCGCACTGTGGATTTCTGTGGTTGAACATTTAACTTGGCACATATAGATTTGGGTAAAATATTCGATGAAGCACCGGAATCTACCAAACAATTGTGCACATTTTTATTGAAGATTTCATAAGTAAGGAGAAACGGGGGAGTGTGAGATCTTGATCTTCCTCCAATTAAGGCGATGTCATTTGGATCAATCTTATTGATTGCGTTAGTTGGAGGTCTTCCCATGTTATTGGAAACTTGAGAAAGTATAGCGGCAGGCAAAGGTGCAACTGGCACGGCATGTAATTCTTTCATCATTATCTTCTGTTGATGTTTCAACTTGCTCAATTCGTAAAGGGTGATATTAGCCCTAGTCTTCTTCATGTCATCAATAATATTGTACTCCATTTCATCCGACACTATTAGTGTCTTCGATGGAGTCGTTTCATCTGCTTGGACTGGGCTAGTTTGAGTTTCTTTAGATGTCGTTTTCCTTCTTTCGACTTTATCCTTTGTTGCAGAGCTTGCGCTCTTTGGCTTAGGGGTAGTTTGGGGAGGATCAAGCTGATTTTTGCTTCGTGTGCTAACTAAAAATACTTCTTGATATTCTTCTTGTTCAAGGATGAAATCCCACATTCCTTTTAATTCCACAACTTCTTCGCCATCGGTCTTCCCTTCAGTGGCAATTTCCTCTTCCTCTTCCTCAAATTCAACATTTGAAATGGCATTGGGTGGCTTTGCATCCGTTGAAGGACCTCTTTTAAAAGCCCTGTAGGGCTTTTTCGAAGAAGTTTCTGCTACTTGCTTTTTTATGTCAACCATCTCATTGGACATGGTCTTTAGAACTTTCTGCAATCCTTCCAAATCAAAAGGATCTTTTGCTTGTTTCTTCTTGGAGTCTTCCTTGAAGGTGACTTTTTTGGACTTACGTTCCTCTATCGCGGATCTCTTTTCCAGGGCTATTATTCGTTTCTCTACTGCTATCGCCTCTTTCATGTTATCAGCTAAGGTTATTTTATTAGCCCTGTCCACGGAGATTGCTATGTTCGATGGCAGAGCGGTAATATACCATTCACATCCTACTTCTTCGTTGGGCTGGGAAGCAGTAGGAATTTTGTTGAAAATTTTGTTGAACCGTAAATTGAAATCCTTGATAGGCTCTCTAGCTTTGGCTTTAATAATGGATAGGTCATTGATTAACGTTGCCGTCAACCTGTCATCACCAAACTTGGTTAGGAATTGGTCTTGGAAGATGTCCCAACTTGTGATGGATCCGGAGGGTAATGAAAAGTACCATGACTCAGCTGTTCCTTGCAGTGTATAGGGAAAAAGACGAACAACAACATCTTCAATAGTAACTCCATTGAGATTAATGGAAAGCATGAAGTTGTTTATGTGCTCTTCTGCTAGCATACCTGCCTCAGGATTGAATTTAGGCAGCCATTTCTCAGGATGGGCTGGTATTTGACTCAAGGGTGCAGGCATTAAGACCGCCCTAGGGTTATTCCATGGAGACTGGGCCATTGTTGAACTCCTAACAGAGGAAAGTGCAGAAGATGATCCTTGTGGCTGGGAGGATGAGGATACTACGATTGTAGATGATTGAAGAGGGGTTGTGGGGGTTCCAGTGGACGGATGGACGATGATCTGGAGTGGAGGTGTGGATGGTTGACTTCGCGGTGAAGTAGTTGAGATGGATGATGCAGACGAAAGAGTCTCACTGTCAGACTCTTTCGCGTGATTTCCTCGCTCTTTTCCTGGTGAGAAGAGGTAATTCGGTTGGCTGGACGCCAAACTTTTCACTCTTTAGCCTGGTCAGGGGATGAGCAGAGTTGTACTGCGAAGTCATGCTGCCTTGAGATTTATCAGACCTCTGAGGAGAAATGGAAAATCGCTGAAGTTTGTCAATCAGGGATTCGACTTTAGGAAGTTCAACGGTAGATTGTTCTAAAATATCAGGGTGTGTAGCAGCGGTTGATACTCGAGCGACTTCTGACTCTGGATTTAAATGTAATGGGGAATTCAAGGGAGATGATGAGGGTGATTTAATCTTAGGATGGTATTCAGATTTGGATTTACTTGCCATTCATAGTTTAGGCCCTCCTTCCAGCGCCAAATATGTTGAAGCCCTGAAAATCGGGTCGACAACAAGAGGGAACCCGCCCGGTTCGGACCTTGGTTGGCAGCTCCTTATCCGTTTGGTATAGCGGGTCCGACTGGGGATAATGGGACCAGTTTCCCAATCTATGGGTGTGTGTGTGTAGAATTGGATGTTGCTGATCTAACAGTTCCTATCTAAGCTATTCTAATTCAAACTTTAATCTAATTCTATGCTATTGTAATCTAATAAACAGCACATCTAATCTATGCTAACTCAGGATGTAATTCTTTTATTATGCGATCTAAAGAGATTTCAAATAACAACTGGTAATAAAGATCATTCAGCGATTATAAGAAAGGAAATCAATTAAGATGAACCACTTCGCATAAAAAGTTAGGCAAAACAGTTGTGAACAGCATATCGCATAATAAGCTATTCATACATTAAACATAAATAAATAGCTACCACCGTACAAAAGTGCCAAATGATAACTCAAGCATTCATGCAATAACATATAAACAACTAAAAACTATATATCACTTTAACATATAAGCAGAAATGATCAAGAGATAAAAGTACCATTTATGACTGGTCCTACTCATAAGCTTCAAGCAACAATGATCTATCTCTCCTTGCTCTAACATCTACTAAGAGTACAAAAGTGCAACATCAGTAGCAGATATCAAATGCAAACATCAACAAATCTTGATCCATTCATTCACCAAAACCTCCTCTGAGGGTGCAAAAGTGCATGTTCTGAGGACAAGTTTTTGATAAATTTCTGGACCCTTCTCTAAATGCATGAGAAGGGTTTAAATACTACTAACTAAATAACTTAATTACACAGATTCAGGATACGGTTTAAATGACCACCCTTTTTCTAAGTAACACTATTTCTAAAAATTAAATCTAATATCTAACTATTTCTGCATTTGCTCCTTAATGTTGCAAGCATTCAATATTTGCCTAGGTAGAGTAGGCTGACTGTCTTCCGCTTTTGGTTGAGCTAAGAAAATAGAAATGGCAAGAGCTGGAACCATCTTTTTAGCAAAATAGAAGATATACTTGAGGATCATCCTCTGGCTATGTGGATTTACTGTGTATGCTCAGTAATAATCCAAATTCCACTTGGTTAATCCTCAAATTGCCTCTACCTTTGCTTTCTTGTGTTTTCCGGGCTTATGAGTGACTCAACAGTTAGGGACTTTGCTTTTTGAGCAATTTTCTCAGCGATAATTGCGCATCAGAAACTGTCTCCGTTCTTTGATTCGGGCCTTTCTAGTGCGTTTTTTGCCTTTAGGACCTTTTCCTTCATTGGGTATAAGCTTCTTGCACATTGCTTCATGTTTTTTCTGTTTTTCCTTCCTGCAGTTCACACATGAGGAGAGAGTAATGATAATAAAGATCGACAAGAAAGCTCTGAGCTCTACGGATGTACAAAAACATGCCACCTGACGTGAACTAACTCTTCGAAAAACACAAAAATGTCTTTCATTAACACTTGGTATATCATTCATTAATTTTCATTAAAGCGCGTATCCAATTTTTTGGTTTATGGACAGCTTTTCTTGAATGTTGAGCCGGGGAAAATTTGCGATGGACAATTTCTGCGATTCGCATCGCAGCATCGCAATGTCGCGTATCGCATTATCGCATTTTTCATTAAGATGTGTTATTGCAGGGTTGCCCGATCGCGCTTATCGCAGAATCGCAGATCGCTGTATCGCACGATCGCAAGATCGCAGATTGTTACAATCATTAAATGGTTATGTGTTTTTTATGTCATATTGCGATATGCGATATCGCATATCGGCCATCGGCTATTTTTAAGGTTATTCCAATATGAGTGTTTCTTATTGTATGCGATGGGATGGAATTTGCATCGCACTTTCGCAGTTTATCATTTTACTCATAAGGAAATTTCCTATCTTCTTCGCATGATGCAATGTTTTCTTAAGGAGTAAAATACATGAGTTTTAATTGAATTTTTTGAATTTTTATTAAGGGTCCCCACTTACTTAGTGTTATTGCTAATACTATATAAGGAGGGGGGTTGTTGGTGGCCACAACAAGATTGTAGCCATTGGACTCCTAGTACAACATCAGCACCTCCCATTGGAATGGAAAGCATTGGGCTAGTCAATACATATTCTCCCATGGATATCTTGATATTATGGCACTTTCCAGAGCAATTTAGTGTTCCTCCATTTGCAATCATCACTTGACACTCTGGTGCTGGATATAGGAAGCAATTCAATTCTTTTTCTACCTTACAATGAATAAAATTGTGGGTGCTTCCTGAATCAATCAACACTATTACCTTTTTCTTCTTGATTTGTCCTTCTATCTTGATGGTTTGAGGAGTGGTAATTCCTGCCAATGCATTACAAGATATGGTCAGATTTATTTGTTCTTCATCTAAGCTTTGTTCCTGGAGTATATCCCCTTCTTTTGACCTTCCTTGCTCCTTTTCTTCTTCCTCTTCACAATCTATGTAGAATAATTTCTTCTCAACACACTTATGACCTTTATTGTATTTGCTATCACAACTGTAACAAAGCCCTTTTGCTCTTTTTTCTTCCAATTGTTGTGGTGTCAACCTTATAGGTTGTGGAAGACTAGGGGCAACAACACTTCCTTCTTTATAGTTGTGAGTGGTATGCTTCCTGGTTGCCATAATTTTGCTTTCCATTTTTCTTGCTAATCTGAATGCCTTCTCTAATGAGCCAGGTTCCCAAAGGCGAACATCGTGTTGGATATTATCCTTTAAAGACCCTATGAACACATCAATCCTATGCTCCTCTGGAATATCTTTTACCCTTATGTTCAATTTTTGGAATTCCTCAATGTGCTCCATTATTGAACCCTTTTGTTTGAGACTTATCAATTGGCTAAAAAAAGTGTTGCTTTTTGTATCCTCATAATGTGCTATCAATTCTTCCATAAAAATTGCCCAAGTGATAAATTGTTTACAAGAGAAAAGCCATTGATACCATACAAACTGATTTGGTTCCAAATATAAAGTTGCCATAGGTACCTTTTGTGTGTTTTGCACATTATTGAGATCGAAGAATTGCTCCATCTGTAATATCCATGTGGTGGGATCCTTGCCATCAAACTGCCTCATATCGATTTTTGGAATATGGTGTGTCTTCGATCCAACATTAGAGTCTATGGAATCATGATTAGCAATTCTTTTGTTCACATCATGAGTTTCCTTTACAACCTTTTCACCATTAGTAAGTATTTCTTGTAGAAAATTTGTCAAATCTGTCTTCAAATCTACCATGTCTCTCTTCAAATCTATCTTTGAATCATCCATCTTAGCTTCCATGCCCTTTATCTTAGATTCCACGCCATTTATCTTAGATTCCACACCATTTATCTTAGCTTCTGTTAGCTTTTGTGAGCGTGACATTTGCTGCACTTGTTCTTGTAATTTTGATATATCATGTAGCATTTCTTCCTCTTCTTCTTGAGTCATGCTAGAGCTTTCAGGTTCCTTACTAGGTGTTTTCATTTTCTTTCATCGGGGCATCAATTATCGATAATAATGCTTTACTATGCCCTTTGAATTCCTTATGCAAAAATTTAAAAAAAAAAACTACACACATTTTTTCACTTTGTAGAAGCCTGATATTGAATCTGATGTATCTCTATAATTTCAGATCCTACAATTCTGAAATTGCGACCTGTATTAGCCATCTGTGTCCTCTTTCCAATGCCACAAGTCTGACCCAAATTGGATTCTCCAAGGAAGAGTTATGCGAAATCTCCCACAGTGACTTGATTATAGACTGGTACAGTAGAGCGAAATTGTACGACGTGCCACGAGTCACTGTTTCAACCTTTGGATCTGAAAAATGCATACAAGAAACTACAGTCCGTCCTCTTTCTATACCTTCTTACGAAATTTCAATATGATCCCCAGAGAGAAAGTTATGACGATTTTCCCCAGGTCACCTGTTTGGAATGTAATTCAAGAGTCTGCAAAAAGACCAACTTCTTCAGATCATATCTCTGCAAATATATCGCGAAAAGCTGTGAAATTTGGACCCGAGGTTCAGCGCGATTTCTTCTCAAATGGGTTTTCTACTTCTGAAACATCGTAGAAAAAAGTTATAGCAAAAATTCCACGATGACCTGTTTGGAGCAGCGAAACCCTAGAATCCAAAGCTATGATACCAAATGTTATGAAACCAGCTGAAGAAAAGATAGAAAAGATAGATCAACACCTTATAATTCAGCCTCTTCGAGGGGGAAACCTCCTTTACATTACATAAATGAACAATTCTTGGATGATTCAAATGACAAAACCTCCTTTCTATATATAGGAGTCTAAGGAGTCACAATATAATCCAGCCGACCTAACAATAATAATATAAAGCCACAAAAATAACAATAGAGGGATTCTATGGGGCACAGTAATAACAATATGGGGGCAATAGGGGCACAACAATATTAATAAGGGGTATAACTACAATAGTAATGGGGTAATCACTAGTATTATAGGGACCCAACAAAAGATCAATATAAAAACTCAAAACTTTAACTCATTATTGTAACACATTCATCCATCATTGATACAATCTAAAACAATGAATCACTAAAACCCAATTGATGAGCACCAGTATTGCAACAAGAATGTTGCAACTCCTGGAGCTACCAACTTTACTTTATCAACCCGGGATTCATATAAACTTGGAGGTGACAATGCTGTATACAGAAGTAAAAGTGATGGTTCTACCTTTTGTCATTGTTCAGCTGGCGAGAGACCACTAAGGTTTGCAAGATATACTTCTATGCATTCAGAAGAAGCTTGGTCCCTTGATGAAAGAAATATAAATCTACCCTAAGAAAGAGTTGATCTACTGCAATAATGAAAAAGAATGAAATTTAATGCTAAGGCCCACCATTTCCTAATTAACTGTTAAGAGCTATGCTTTGCACTTATGCTAAATCAACATGAAACAAATGCTACTATCCTAAGCATGGAAGTTAAAAATATCAAACAAAACTGTTATGCACGTAAAGGACTGTAATAAATCTATTTTGCCTTTTTATGCTTTTCATGAAAAATCAAGTGTGCAAACTAACCTCTGTTGGTGATGTGGCAGGTGGTTTAGGGGTGCAGATGGATGGTTGGAAGGTTTAGGATATGGTTGGAAGTTTTGGGGGACCCTTGAGTGACCTTGGGAGGATTCCTAGAGTATTTCCCTTAATTTGGCCTCAAAACATGCCACTACAAGAAAAACTACAAAATGTACTAGAAACATACAGGATTCCCTGAATTTCCACAGGATGCAGCCATGAGAAAAATGATGGGTGTTGGAGGTGATGGAAATCTTA
The DNA here is from genome assembly GCA_031772625.1 of Pinus tabuliformis. NCBI lineage: Eukaryota > Viridiplantae > Streptophyta > Pinopsida > Pinales > Pinaceae > Pinus > Pinus tabuliformis. Next base: position 780,436,624 of record CM062807.1, read on the forward strand.
GGGAAAGTGGTTGATGGGTGGAATGGAGTGAGAAGAGGCCTAGGATCACTCAGAATCCAAAACCAAGTTTAGGAGATGGTTGGATTCGCTCAAAATGCTTGAGCAGAGTTCTATGTAAAATGATGAAATTGGTGAAGGTTTTGATGAAAACGAGGAATGCCTATGGGTGAATGAAGTTGGAAAGTGGTTGCTTGCTATGAGATATCTGCCTACTTTTGAAGTGCCTTCTCTACATCAAACATGTGTAATTTCTAAAAATTCATGTACATAAGAAGAAATCTCATGAACTAGAAAATAAAAATTTATTGAACTAACTGTCTACCTTATGCATGAAGAAATTGCTGAATAACATGGAATCATGGATGAGATCTACTGCAAGGATGAAGAGAGAAGATATGGTAATGAAATCCTACTTTTCAAAACTAATCAAATGCTTGTTTAAGTACAACAAATTCTAATTATCATGAAAGAAATGGAAATCTATCTTTTTGGGCTGCATAAGGGTCTTTTCCTCAAATCATGATCTGTGAAGGAAGAAGTGAGGCCAAGAAACCTACTAATAGCTTTGTGGAGCCTCTTTTATCCCTTCTAACCTACTACTGAAGTAAGGCACAAATGGAAGAAAACTAATAAATAGTTAATCAAATCTACACTACTTACAATGAAATACTTCTAACAACAGTTTAACCATGAATATATGAAACTAAGCTAAGCATAAAGATACAAGAAGAGGATCCTTTGCTGCTAGGGTTGGGCCCTAACCCAAGAGCTTCATCCCTATGAGTTAACTTAGTATTGAATCAAGAACAAACTTGTTCTTATTACCAAAATAAAAAATTACATCAAAAAGTCTTCCACAAGTTTGGAGCTCGACAATAGCAGGAGTTTTACAACAAAAATTAGAATCCTAATGAGGCTCTAGGCCTCTCTACTTATACAACTAATGTTTCCAATGACTTCCTTAAATTTAGGGAGGTTCGCCTCCCAAAATCGAGATGATCTACTCTTTGTCTATCACTTGCTCGTCTGCCTTCTAATCTTCATGGCTTGTTTGCTTGCAGTTCGAGTTGGTGGGATTAATGAAAGAATATCTGAATGGGGAAGGAGTAAATGAGGAGCATTTACCTCCTACAATATCTCTCCCTTGTCCTTTTTGAGTTTCAAACCTTATTCCTTGCCAAAACCCCTTGATTTTCTCTTCCAAACCTACATTCAATGAATATTAGTCCAGTAGGCATAATATCTCACTTTAACTCATCTCATTAAACAAAATATAATCAAAACATGTAGTAAGTTGTGAGAAAAGTTGGTTTGACTAAGCTAGGAGGTGAATTAAGGCCCATATAATTACCCAATGATGAGGCTCATCATCACTCGCTACTGAAAGTGTTTCTCATCCTCCAAGCAACTCAATCAATATCCATGTCCTTCATATCTCTAGTGGCCTCCCTGACATCCCATGCCTCTGATGTGGTTTCCTCTTCTCATCAATAGAAACCTACTTTCTTTTCTACCTCCTCCCATTGCCTCTTTTCTTCTTCTTCCGTCCTTCCTTCTAGCATTCCTAAGAGGAGTGGTGGACTGAGCTTCAAGCCAATCTAATTGACTTTGAGCCTTTGCATGGATTGCTTGTACGTGGGTTTCTTGTTCAGTGCTTCTCTCATTATTTGACGACAGTGGTACTCTCTTATCTTTAAACTGTATGACAATGTTTTCCATCTCCTAAGGCAAGCATGTATGCTATCATCCCCTAACAATCTGAACCTATCCTCAAAATGTGAAATTGCTTGCACATGGGTAGCAAGATACCTGGGTGCAAGCTGAGGATGATTTGTAATTAAATCATGTGTTTTGATGATGGCCATTGGATTGGATTGCTCAGCTCTGATCATAAGGGGCTCTGTTTTTTTTTTTTTGCCAATATCTTCTTCATTTATGCAGCCCTTGCTTCCTCATGGTTCATCCATGATGCCAAAGCCATCCACTGTAAATGTCCTAACTTGGCATTAGGGTCCCATGCATTCATGTCTGTTAAGGCCATGTTATGAAAATAAAACTCAGACATCTTGGCCCTGTCTTCCAACATACTTTTATCAGAAAGATCAATCAACTGTCTATAATCCTGAAATGGCATAGTGCCTCTCTGTGCTAGCGTCTTGATCTGGAGCTGCAGCCACTGTTCCTTGAGGTATAGGGCATAGGATTTAGTTGGCATCCTACACTGGATTGCTTGCAAGGAGATACTGGCCATACATGCCAATTGGTTCTCTCTTTCTTGCAACTGTCCTTTCAACCATGCATTTTTTGTCTCTAACTGATTTCTCATTATGGCCTCTTTGTCTCTCAAGCCACTGAGTTCTATGCCCATCTCCTTGAGCTTCTCCTCCATGTGACCAATGTATTCCATCCCCTTGTATTTGTCAATCTACGTACATCGATGAGTTCTAGCTCTCTCCTTCTCAAGCTCAAAGAATAGTGGAATAGAAAATTTTTGTGGAATGGCCCTGCCCCCTTCAATAAATTTGTATTAAGAGTCAAGGTTAGATTGGGGGATAGGTTCCTTTAACTCTGGGTACTCTTCTTTAGTTTCTTTCTCTAGGATTCCCTCATTATACAATTTTTGAGCCTCCTATAGGTTTAACAGATTATCATGTAGGACTGCTTCGGCTTCCTGTAGGTCCTGCAGTGTTTCCTATAGGATTGATTTTCATTTGGATGAGGTGGATCTAGTTATAGGCCTTCTCACATAGGTGATATGAAACTTAGGAGGAGGCATTTTCTCTTGTTGTTTAGGTGAGTCCTCAATCACAATGGAATTTTTGGTTGGTGTTTGGTGTTTCCCCTGCCTTATCCTTGTGCTTTTCCTTGTCCTGAAATATAAGGGGGACTTCCTCTGTCTTTTGCCTTTCTATTTTACAGGGGTGCTAAGAGTAGTGAGGGAAAATGCTTCTTCTCTCTTAGTCGCCTCTGGAGACACCCTAGGTGACGCTTGCACATGGGTAGCAAGATACCTGGGTGCAAGCTGAGGATGATTTGTAATTAAATCATGTGTTTTGATGACGGCCATTGGATTGGATTCCTCAGCTCTGATCATAAGGGGCTCTGTTTTTTTTTTGCCAATATCTTCTTCATTTCTACAGCCCTTGCTTCCTCATGGTTCATCCATGATGCCAAATCCATCCACTGTAAATGTCCTAACTTGGCATTAGGGTCCCATGCATTCATGTCTGTTAAGGCCATGTTATGAAAATAAAACTCAGACATCTTGGCCCTGTCTTCCAACATACTTTTATCAGAAAGATCAATCAACTATCTATAATCTTGAAATGGCATAGTGCCTCTCTGTGCTAGCGTCTTGATCTGGAACTGCAACCACTGTTCCTTGAGGTATAGGGCATAGGATTTAGTTGGCATCCTACACTGGATTGCTTCCAAGGAGATACTGGCCATACATGCCAATTGGTTCTCTTTTTCTTGCAACTATCCTTTCAACCATGCATTTTCTGTCTCTAACTGATTTCTCATTATGGCCTCTTTGTCTCTCAAGCCACTGAGTTCTATGCCCATCTCCTTGAGCTTCTCCTCCATGTGACCAATGTATTCCATCCCCTTGGATTTGTCAATCTACGTACATCGATGAGTTCTAGCTCTCTCCTTCTCAAGCTCAAAGAATAGTGGAATAGAAAATTTTTGTGGAATGGCCCTGCCCCCTTCAATAAATTTGTATTAAGAGTCAAGGTTAGATTGGGGGATAGGTTCCTTTAACTCTGGGTACTCTTCTTTAGTTTCTTTCTCTAGGATTCCCTCCTTATACAATTTTTGAGCCTCCTATAGGTTTAACAGATTATCATGTAGGACTGTTTCAGCTTCCTGTAGGTCCTGCAGTGTATCCTATAGGATTGATTTTCATTTGGATGAGGTGGATCTAGTTATAGGCCTTCTCACATAGGTGATAGGAAACTTAGGAGGAGGCATTTTCTCTTGTTGTTTAGGTGAGTCCTCAATCACAATGGAATTTTTGGTTGGTGTTTGGTGTTTCCCCTGCCTTATCCTTGTGCTTTTCCTTGTCCTGAAATATAAGGTGGACTTCCTCTGTCTTTTGCCTTTCTATTTTACAGGGGTGCTAAGAGCAGTGAGGGCAAATGCTTCTTCTCTCTTAGTCGCCTCTGGAGACACCCTAGGTGACTCCTCCTTGTCTTCTGCCTCCTCTTTTTCATTGCCACTTTATTCTCTGTTTTTCCTCTCTTCTTCTCCTTCTAGCTCCTCATCTTGTTTATCAATCTCTTCTTTGTCATCTTCCTTTATTTCCTCTTCCTTCTCTTTTTCCTCTTCTTCCTCCTCATCTGTCTCATCTTCATTCCTCTCTGCTTCTTCTCCCTATGTTTCAGTTTCTTCCTCCTCCTTTTCACTAACAGTAGGACTAATGTCATATGTGAGAGCTTTGATATCCTCCTCTGTCTGCATGTCTCTGAAAATTTCCCATTGGATAGGAATTCTGAGGTTGTGGAGGGCATCTTCTATGATGATTCTAATTAACCCATGGTGGGCTAATTGTTGGTGGTTTCCCTCGTGCACTTTTCTGCTTGTTTCTATCAGTAATTGCAGAAGGAGGTATGGTATGCTGAGCCTATGATGAGGAGGTGTTTCTGCTCCAAAACTCAATTCTTCAAGAAGCCTAAAGTGATAACCGTAAACCACACTATACCTTCCCTCACATGAGATGTATTTAATAAGGTGGTAGCTGACCCCATTCTAGGGGTATGGTAGGCTTGCTCTCCTTACTCCATTTTTGTCCTCAATGGGCTCTTCTCCCTCTAAAAATAACTTCTTCTTCACAATCTGGCTATCTCCCTTGTCTTCCTTTCTCCAAGGCACTCCTAGGGGGAGTGTGGTAATTCTTCTTATGAGTTCAGGGGTGAGCTCTATGGAGAGGCCTCTCACCACAATAGTGGCATGAATTTTGGTCAGTGGGATGAGGGAGAGAGAAAAATCTCAGGCCACTTCATCATCATACCCTCTTAATTTTTCAAAATACCCCATCCAATTATGTCTTGTGAAGATTTCTAACACCTGAGGGTGTTGGTGGATTCTCATAGTATTAATGGGCTCCCTTCTATTAAACTCCCCTGTCATTTTTTTGATGAATTTGGAGGAGTTGAGATGGTTGACACAATTTTTTTGAATGCAAAAGTAAATAACTGAAAGAACTATGGAGGCAATTCACTTACACAGCTGCCAAATTCACTCTCTACTAGGGGATTTTCAGTACAATTCTCTTCGACAAAGGGAAGGAATTATAGAGCCTACCTCTTCATAGCATTTTTTGTAGCCAACCCCCATGTTTTCCCCTATGAAACTCTTCTCTACCAATCCTCTAGACTGTATATTTGTATCCTGTAAGTTTCTTGTGTGATCCTATAGGATTTCCTCTGAAATCCTGCAGGAAGTCCTGCATAGGAGACATATGGAATTTTCCTCTTCTATAGCTTGTGTGGGTATGAGAGTGACTTTTACAAGAGTGAGCCTTGAGGAAATGCATGCATGAGTGCATGGGTATCAACGAATATTTATTCTTATGGTCGAGTTATGTGAGGTGGTGTGCTGGAAGTGGAGGTACATTTTCCATTTTTGGACCATTGGTCCCCACTACCACCTCATCATTTTCCCCTCCTCGTAATCAACTCCGAGTTCATGCCTCCGTACACTTAACTATTTTTGTCCTTCTCTTCCCCTTATTTGACTTGATTGTTGCCATGTGTGGGAGGACCAATTGTTTTGTCTTCGTCGACTGAACGAAAGTGGCCAAGTTAACTGGCCACCTTTTTCTTATAAACCAACTTACTTGTAACCTTTACATATTTTGACTACATTATGCAAATGAGAGAGTGAGTGAGATACTTACTTGTGGTTCTAACCCTGGTTCCAATTGTCGAAGACCGGAGGTGCTTGTTGTGTGTTGGCTATGATAGTTTTTTCTCCTTTATTTTACTACTCTCTGATGATTCCTTTGATGTGTAGGTACCTGGTGTTGAAGATGCTGGTGCTGGTGCTACTTTGGAGCTCCTTCTGCTCTTGGATCATTATGCTGGAAGCTTGCTGCAATCATGATTTGTATTTTGTGGGATAGGCTGCTACAGGATTTCCTACAGGATGTCCTGTAGCTACTTCTCCCTCAGAACTCTTAATCATACACTCTGTTGGGATTTTGAGGATGGTGACATGGATTGAGAGGAAGACTAGGAGTGTGGAGAAATGAGACATACTCAGGTGCTTCTCCCTTCTACTCTCTGTTTCATGTTTTTTTTTTCTATGTTTTCTCTTGAAGACTATGACAAATATCTCTCTCTCTCTCTCTCTCTCTCTCTCTCTCTCTCTCTCTCTCTCTCTATATATATATATATATATATATATATATATATATATATATATCTATATCTATATATATATCTATATATATATATATATATATATATATATATATATATATATATATATATATATATATATATATATATATATATATATATATATATATGTTTTTTCTCTTTTTTGAAACTGATTTTTTTTTATGGTGAATGCAGGGGTGATGAAAGTGGACATAGGTATGATAATGAAATGGTGATGTACAGGTGTTATTTCTTTGACATAGTAGGTCATTTTTTTTGCCCTAGGGTCACTTCCTGTAGGATTCCTGAGCCACTATAATTCCTACAGGATCATCCTGTAGGTTTTCAGGGGATCCTGTAGGTATATAAGGCATCCTGTAGAAAACACAGCCCCCTTGTAAACTGAAGCAAAGGAGTGAAAAAATGGAAGAAATGGTGGAGTGATGAATGACAATGAGTGGAAAAATAAAAATGTGAGTGAAATAGGTCCATTTTTTTATGCTCCTTTTCTCTTTGATTGTCCTCCTTGCTGACATGCAAATAGAAATTTTCATGATTTTTTTCTCTTTTCTTTTTTTGAAAACAAGTAGGCTGTCTCTGAGAGTTTTTCCTCCTAACTGTTTTCCCTGGGCGCCTCAAGAGAGGTTTTCACCCAGGGATCTTTTTATTTTCCCTTTTTTTCTTTCTTCATTGTTTGACACCATTACGTTGCCCCAAGAGGTTTTCAACTCAATAGTGGGACTAAGGCACCTCATTGAGGTTTTCACCTGAGTCTTTATTTTTCTTTTTTTCTCTCTTAGTGATTTGATGAGGTAGGCGCTGAAACTTTATCCACTACCATCATTGTTTTATTGATACCATCAATGAACTCTTTCTTTGACAATGGTCTTTTGTAAACTTTCAATCGGTATCCATTAACAAGTAAAGGAATGGCCACTTCATCTATGGTTCTGATTTGCACTGAACCATTATCATGACATCTCTCTATAACATAAGCTCCTAGCCATCTTGTCCTCAACATGCCCTTAAAGTATTTATATTTGGAATCATATAACAAGGCCCAATCAACTTCTTGAAATTGTTTATCCTTGATGTTTTTATCATTCCATATCTTCCTCTGATGTTGGGTTACCTCTGTGTGCAGGAGGGCCTACATTCTGAACTCATCTAAACCATTTAACTACAACAATCTCTCTTTCTGTCCACTCTGAGATATAGATCTAGTTGTGCTTCCATCCTTAATGTGTTATACTCAAACTCAATGGATAGCGGTGCCTTTTTCCCATAGACCAGCTCTTAGGGTGTGAATCCAGTGGTGGTATTCTAGGTGGTATTATAGGCCCAGCTAGCCTCAACTAGTCTATCTACCCAATCTTTTCGGTTGTTGTTAACCACTTTGGTCAAGATGCCCTCCAACACTCTGTTGGTCACCTCGACTTTCTCATTAGGTTGTGGGTGATACGGAGTGGAGGTCCTATGCTTGATCTTGTGCTGGACAAGCAAGTCCTCAATCGTGTTGGAGGTAAACTGGCTGCCTTGATCAGTGACTAGTTCTCTAGGGTACCCAAATTTGTAAAATACATTCTCCCTTAAGAACGTAGCCACCTTCTCCTCTGTTTCTGCCGTAATTTCCTTGGTTTCAGCCCACTTAGTTAGATAGTCGGTGCACACAATGATGTATTGATTTTGCTTGGAAGGAGGGTCAATAGGTCCAATGAAGTCACTGATCACTGATCACAAATCCCATCCTTTGTCACTGATCACACTGACTAGTATATCTTTTCACATCCTGATGAAGAGTGGGCCAATAATAGCCTACTTGTAACACTTTGAATGTTATCCTCTTTGCTGCAAAATGACTTCCACAAGGATCATCATGACAGGTCAGAAGGATGTCAAAGACTTCCTCCTCCCTGAAACACCTTCTCAAGATTTGATCTGGGCCATGTTTGAAGAGATTGCCCTCAATCCAAGTGAAGGGGGCACTCTTCCTTATAATCTTGGTTTTCTCTTTGGAGAACAAGTTCGATGGGAATTGTGTAGATGCCAAATAATTTTCCATGTCAGGAAACCATGGAGAGAGAAATAAAATGGCAAAAATGTGCTCATCTGGTAAATGGTCATCAGGCATTCCCTCTTCACCTATAGGCAAAGTTAATCTGCACAAAAAGTCTGCTAAAACATTTTCCTTACCAGGCTTATCAACAATAGTTAGATCAAACTACTGTAATAAAAGCAACCATCTTATAATACGAGCATTCACATTGGGTTTATTCATTAAATATTTGATTACAACATGGTTAGTATGGACAAATGTTTGATAGCCTGTAATATAATTCCTAAATTTGTTCAATGAATGCACAATATCTAGGAACTCCTTTTTGGTCACTATGTAGTTCAATTCGGCCTTTGACGGATTCTTAATGATAAAGTAAATGGCATAAGGCAATTTTTCATCTATCTGACCCAGGGCGGCTCCTATGGCTTTTTTCGAGGCATCAACATGAATGTGAAAATGGAGGGCCCAATTTTGGCCTTATAGAATTAGGGCAGTGGTTAACTTGTTCTTCAGGATGTCCAAGGCCTCTGGACAACGTTTTGATCATATAAACTCAGATTCCTTGGCCAACAACCAAAATAAAGGAGAGGCCAACTTGTTGAATTCCTTTATGAACCTTCAGTAGTATCCAGATAATCCTAGTAAAATTCTGACATCTCTCTGATTTTGAGGAGGTGGGACCCTTTGGATGATAGCTACATTGTTGGGGTCCACCTGTAGTCCTTGTTGAGATATTGATTGACCCAGCACGGTCCCTTCAATCATCAAGAATTCACATTTCTCTGGACTGAGAGACAACTTCATCTCAATGCCTTTGTGTAGTACCTTACCTAAGTTGGACAAAGCCTCCTCGAAATCACCCCCATAAGTTGTGAAATCATCCATATAGATTTCTATTGTATCATGCACCAACTCAACAAAGATACTTAGGACTACTCTCTGAAAAGTGGCAGGAGCATTGCATAGGCTAAAAGGAAGGACCCTATAGGAAAAAGTACTCCAAGAACAAGTGAAGGTGGTTTTATCCTGGTCTTTTAGGCTAATCTGGATTTGGTTGTACCCGCTGAATCCATCTAGAAAAGAGAAAAACTTTTTCCTCGCCAGACCATCTAGCACTTGGTCAATGAAAGGTAGAGGGAAATGGTCCTTCTTTGTGGCTTTGTTCAGCTCCCTGTAATCAACACAAACCCTCAACTTACAATTTTTCTTGGGAACTAACACCAGAGGGGAGACCCACTCACTCTCGGAGATAGGATAAATGAATATTGCATCTAGCAATTTTTGCAGTTATTCTTTGAGTATATCTTTAAGAGTTGGATTCATCCTCCTTTGGGGTTGCCATACTGGCTTGCAACCTTCCTTGATATAAATATGGTGAGTACACACTAAGGGGTGTAATCCCTTTATTTCTTTGTAACTCCAAGCGAAGGCATCCAGATGTTCCTTTAGCAAGTTGCACAACTTCCCCTCTTGGAGAACAGAAAGAGATGGATTGATTTTCAAAGTTTTCTCAGGGCCGAATTCTATGGTTTTGACATGAGAGGTTTGGAATTAGCCAAGTACAGATCAATTGGATGGTTGTTATGGGATTCCTTTACTACTTCTTCTAGGGACAATGCACTGGGAGTTGGAATTTGGAGTAGGTGTTCAATCAAATTGTCTTCATCTTGTTGTCCTCCTCCCATGGTTGTTTCTAAGGTATGTAGTTGGGCAATATAAACTTCATCTCTTCCTCCACTTCCAGCCATAAAGGTAAATCAAGTTCTAGAGATGGATGGGTAGGAGGGTATAGGACTAATTGCTTGTACATATGCCCATTCTTGATGGTCATATTCCCAGCTCTGCAGCTGATGTAAGCATCGGTAGTGGCCAACTAGGGCCTCCCAAGGATGAGAGGGTAACCAGTAAGCTTAGCCTTAGCCTGGAGAACTAGGAGATATACAGGGTACTCCCAAGAGTCAATTGAGACCATCACATCCTCCACAATCCCCTCAGGGGTCACTATGGAGTGGTCAACAAGTTGCAAGACTATTGTGGTCTTTCTCAATGAACCTTGGAGGTTGAGCTTGAGCATGGTGTCCTTGGTCATCACATTAATGGCAGCCCCAAGATCAATCAAAGTGTGTGGGACAATGGTGCCATTAATGTGCACATTTACTACAAGACTTCTAGGGTCCAAATGCTTTCGACAGATTACCTGCCCCAACATTAGGTCGGATAGTTTCCTAATGACATTAATGGTAGGGGCATCTCTTTTTCGCCTCCCTGGATGCTTGAAACACTTTTCCTTAATCAACTTGTTGTAAATAGGTACATCCTTTATGGCTTGGAGAAGTGGAATCTTGACACATAGGTTTCTCAATTGTCGAAGAAGTTCAGTCTCTTCTGGGGTAGGCTAGAGTGGTTGAGTTAATCTCTCAAGAAAGGGTGGATTTACTTTAAAAATGCTTTCCTCTCTTTTTTCTTCAACCTCCCTAGGTGGAGGTTGATCCAGGTGGATATTGGTGGCCACCTGCCAAGTCCACTTGCACCCCCACCATTGCTTCTTTCAACTCTTCAGTTTCCTTAATTGTAGCATAGTTTACTATTTTTCGCAGTTCTTCGCATCCTGAACTTCCAGAGCCGTTTTGTGGCCCTAAACGACGTTTTTTGGGAAAACTGGGAGCAACATCGGTCCATGGACCGATGTTGCTTTTCCCAAAGTTGTATTTCTCAGATAGATATTTTTAACGAGATATTTTGCGCATCAAACGAAGATCGTATGCCAAAGTTACGACATTGGGAAGTTGATGTACCAATTTACCCAAACGAGACCCACAATTTGGCATTTCATATTCTGGGCTTAGGTTTTTGGATGTTTAGGGTTTTCCATTGTTTCTCAACAACAAATAGGCCTTCGATTCTCATTGTAACACAGTTAGGAGGCATGTAGCCACCACATCTCTTTTCAGAGATGAGCTACCATCACCCTAGCTAGTTTATTTTCATTTCTGTTTGTGAGCATATTTTAGTATTTTATAGTAATGAAATGAAGTATTATTTCTACTACATCTCTATATGTATGGTTATATCTGTAATTTTTTGTGTTCCTATTTAAATCTAGATCAAAGGTGGAGGTTGGTTATCTGGGAGAAATCTCCCAGATCTCAAGTTAATTTCCTGGATCTCCATAGCATAAGTTGGATATGATGTATCTCCATTGAATACTTGTTGTGCATGTCTATTGTTCAGGTTCATATTTGGCTAGGTAGGCATATGGGGTTGTTTCAGTGGAGCAGAGTGTAACAAATGTAGTTGGGTAGGTGGTGAAGGCAGTAAAGCTATAACATTGTTGTACTAGGACCTCCACTACTGGGGCGGTGCATTCCACTAAGGTTGTGGTGGATCATATGATTGAAATGACTGGATGGCTGGCTAGGAATGATACTAATATGCAAAGGACCAAGGAGGAGGTGTAAACTAGGAAGGATGGGAAGGGGTTCCCTAGGAAGGTATGGATGTGGTCTAGTTGGGGTTATAATATGCATGGGATGACCCTTACATGCCCTGGTGGTATTACCTATGCCCATGAGGTCTCCTTTTGTTTATGTAATAGAGCTTCTTAGTGACCCCTTTAGCTCCTTGATATACATGTTTGAGTCTAGGCAAAGAAGGGCACTTGTCTGTGGAGTGGTTTTCTTCACAGAAAATGCAAATTTCAATAGAATTCAATGGAATTTCATTCCTAGGGTGCCCCCTAGTCCATCTAGGATAGAAAATGGCCAAGGCTCTTCCTCTTGCTTTCTCTTAATGTTCATTGTGTCCATCTGTAAGGCAAGGGTTTGCAGCATCTCACTCTTGAAATCTTCCAACATGTTTCCAATTTCACCCTTGATGGATGAATTGGAAGAGGATGTACTGACCATAGGTTGACTTCCCCTACCCTTTTTCCTAGCTGCCCTAGAATGGTTTTTGAAGGCAGTCTTGATATCCTCATAGGGTAACTAGTATATATATCCTCCTGCTAACAAGTGTAGGGTATCCAAAAGGTCTTCCCTTACTCCTCTAAGTAGGACCAGCTTCAGTGACTCAGGGTCAAGTGTGCACCTAGCCCTTTTGTAGCTAAGATGGAACCTTTCTTCATATTCCTCTAGGGATTCATCATTACCTAAGTTCATCCTAAAAATTTCTTCTTTAGTATCCTTAGACCTATAATAGTCTCGATACTTATTGTTGAAGGCTTGCTGCATTTGAGCCCAAGTTGTGATGCTATCCCCAGGTAAACCCATGAACCAGCAAAAAGATCCATCCTTGAGGGTAGATGGAAATAGTTTCAACTTCTGCTCATCATCTGTACAGTAATAGGTTTGACATATAAGGACAAACTCAAATAGGAAAGTGTCGGGTATTCTATGGTCAAACCATGGAAATGAGGAATGGCATAGGGGCTTATATTTTTCATCTTAGTGTCCCCATTGGTTTCCCTGATGGGGAAGGCACCCTCAACTCTCTCTCTCTTCCCTCTATCATTTTTGTTTTCATCCATTGGCTCAGTAGGGATGGGTTCTTCTTCTTCCCCTGTAGGTTCTTCAAATATGTCTTTTTTCTCATCTAATGGTTCCTCCAGTTAACAGCCACCGAAGGAGAGGGAAGGTTGGCTGTTGGATGCAGTGGGGGTATTTGGAAAAAAATTCCCTAAGTTATCCCTATTTCTATGAGGCATGAAAGGAAATGTTTTTGGCTTGGTTTTGTGATTTTTTCAAATTTTGAAAGTGCTTTGCAGAAATGAAATTACAGATTGAACGAAAACTACTAACTGAATGAAAAACTAATTGCTAAACTGAAATCTAACTTGCATAATTAAAATTGTACAATGAATGAGAACTACTGACTAAATGAAAATATTAACTTCTTGCTTGAAATCTAACTTGCAGAATGGAAAGGAAAGCAAAGAATGCAGAATCAAAAGAAAACTAAATTACTTTTGTAGAAATGAAACTAATGGCAGAATAGTAGAAACAGGAAGTAGAAGAAAGAAAGTAGTAACCACATATTACTCAGACACCTCCTTGGCAACAACACCAAAAGTGATGAGCACTAGTATTGTAGCAATAATACTGCAACTCGTGGAGCTACCAACTTTACTTTATCAACCCAGGGTTCATACAAACTTGGAGGTGACAGTGCTGTATATACAAGTAAAAGTGATGGTTTTTCCTTTTGTCACTCTTCAGCTAGCGAGAGACCACTAGGGATTGCAAGCCAGACTTCTATGGATTCAGAAGAATCTTGGTTCCTTGATGAAAGAAATAGAAATATACCCTAAGAAAGAGCTAATCTATTGCAATAATGAAAAAGAATGAAATTCAATGCTAAGGCACACCATTTCCTAATTAACTTCTAAGAGCTATGTTTTGCATTGATGCTAAATAAACATGAACAAAAGGCTACTATCCTAAGCATGGAAGTTAAAAACATCAACCACAACTACTATGCATGTAAAGGACTATAATAAATCTATTTTGTCTTTTTAAGCTTTTCATGAAAAATCAAGTGTGCAAACTAATCTCTTTTGGTGATGTGGCCGGTGGTTTAGGGGTTTTGATGGATGCCTGGAAGGTTCAGGAGATGGTTGGAAGGTTTGGGCGACCCTTGGCTGTCCTTGGGAGGATTCCTAGAGGTTTTCCCTCAATTCAGCCTCAAAATAGGCCACTACAGGAAAACCTACAAGATGTACTAGAAACCTACAGGATACCCTATATTTCTACAGGATGCAGACGTGAGCAAACGATGGGTGTTGGAGGTGATGGAAATCTTAGGGAAGGTGGTTGATGGGTGGAATGGAGTGAGAAGAGGCCTATGATCACTCAGAACCCAAAAACAAGTTTAGGAGATGGTTGGATTTGCTCAAAATGCTTGAGGAGATTTCTATGTAAAATGATGAAATTGGTGAAGGTTTTGATGAAAATGAGGAATTCCTATGGGTGATTGAAGTTGGAATGTGGTTTCTTGCTATGAGTTCTCTGCTTAATTTTGAAGTTCCTACTTTGCATCAAACATGTGTAATTTCCAAAAAGTCATGTAAACAAGAAGAATTCTCATGAACTAGAAAAGAATAATTTAATGAACTAAGAATATTCCTTATGCATGAAGAAATTGTTGAATAACATGGAATCATGGATGAGATCTAATGCAAGGATGAAGATAGAAGAGATGGCAATGAAATCCTACTTTGCAAAACTGATCAAATGCTAGTTTAAGTACAACAAATTCTAAATATCATGAAAGAAATGGAAATCTATCTTTTTGGGCTGCATAAGGGTCTTTTCCTCAAATCATGATCCCAGAAGGAAGAAGTGAGTCAAAGATACCTACTAACAGCTTTTTGGAGCCTCTTTTATCCCTTCTAACCTGCTACTGAAGTAAGGCACAAATGGAAGAAAACTAATAAACAATTAATCAAATCTACACTACTTGCAATGAAATACTTCTAACAACAGTTTAACCATGAATCTATGAAACTAAGCTAAGCATAAAGATACAAGAAGAGGAGCCTTTTATGCTAGGGTTGGGACCTAACCCAAGAGCTTCATCCCTTGGAGTTAACTTAGTATTGAATCAAGAACAAACTCATTCTTATTACTAAAACAAAAAATTACATCAATAAGTCTTCCACAAGTCTGGAGCTCGAAAATAGCAAGAGTTTTACAAAAAAAAATCGAATCCTAATGAGGCTCTAGGCCTCTCTACTTATACAACTGAAGTCTCCAATGACTTCCTTAAATTTAGGGATGCTTGGCTCCCAAACTCAAGATGAACTACTCTTTATCTATCACTTTCTCTACTGCTTTCTAATCTTCATGGATTGGCTACTTCCACTCTGAGCTGGAGGGATTGATGAAAGAATGTTCAAATGGGGAAGGAGTAAATGAGGAGGACTTACCTCCTACAGTCTCTCTCCCTTGTCCCTTTCGAGTTTGAAACCTTATTCTTTGTGAAAATTCCTTTATTTTCTCTTCCAAACCTGCATTCAATGCATATTATTCCACTAGGCATAATATCTCACTTTAACTCATCTCGTTAAACAAAATATAATCAAAACATGTAATAAGTTGTGAGAAAAGTTGGTTTGACTAAGCTAGGAGGTGAATTAAGGCCCATATAATTACCCAATGATGATACTCATCACCAATCATCAATTTCTGATACAACTGAATCAACCATTCACTCAAAACCCAATCAAATTCAACCAATCCACTGGAATAGTCAGATCACTGTAACTAGTGCACATAAATAAACTTAGAACACTGCATCGAAAACTAGAACCAACTACAACTTCAAAAATCATATGTTAGAATTTATACTCTACTTGAATGAGGACAACCTGCATGTATACGCTACTTTCTGTAACCCAACTTGCGTATACCTCTAAAGATACTGAATCATAAAACTTCTCAACCACAAAACTGTACTAACCCAAGACATTCTGAAGATCTACTGTCATATTACAGAGTTCTAAATAGATAGCAACAAATATCACCCTTCTTGTTCAATCAATAAGTTAGTCCGACTCAATCTCCTTATACAATTAGCTTAACTTCAGATCTAATGAATACATCATTGACAAATAACAGTAAAACAACAACACTGATAAGATAGATCAGTGATTTATGAATAACTAGTCCTTCCTCTACATGCACTACTTGGAAGTTCCAAATCCGCGTGTATACGCGCCTTCACCGAGGCTAACCTGCGTATAGATATGCAAATACTGAATCATAACTTCGTAGCTTTTCAAGACTTCAAAATACCTAGATCATAACATTTAAAGGATAAAACATGCGTTAGCACTTAAATCTAGCCTATCCATTACCAGATCATACAATGAGAAGTCATTTCAGGTCTCATGATCCTGATCCAACATTGTATCCAATGGTGCACAAGATGTTTTAGATCTATATCATAACCATATCCCTTACAACAAAAAATATACTTTAGATATAAGTATTATTGAAAAACCATTTAACTTGCACACTTAGCCCTTTGATCTTCTCCTCCTTATATACTTAGCCCCTTTGTTAATACCATGCACCAAAATAACTCATAGAACATATGGTATTCTTAGACAAGATCAAGAAACCATTATTTCACTCAATATTGTGGGCTAATACCACGATATGGACCCAAAGTATTCTTTAACCTTAATTTTCCATCCCATACATCCTTTTCCTTCTGTGAAACTATGTGCATATCTATACACGCCTTTTATTCTATGAACCCGCATGTATACATGACTTAGGCTAGGTTAAACAACGTATACAACTCAAAACGTTCTCTTTCCTCAATTTCTTGATTCTGATATGTAATCCTTTGTCCCACCATCTTGTTCTTCTATGCCATTATTCTGTTGCCTCTAAATTGACCTATTACAATGTGAGTTGCCTTCACTTTATCATTTCTGAACTAATTGCTCTCAACTGCACTACAATTCGTCACATTTGTAAACACAACTACCATGAATTCTGTTACATCTTGTTTATACCTTTATCAAGTAGTCTACTCATCAAATAGGTTGTCATCAAGGACAACTCATCAAGTAGTTTTCCATCAAGGACAACACCTAATTCATAATGCCAACAATATCCCCCTTTGGACTTGATGGAAACCATTTTGGTCTTTGGTCACCACAACCTATAAATAACATCAAGACAAGCACCAAGATTTTCAAAACATGAAGCTACTCTCCAAACACCAAGCTACTCTCCCCCTTTGACATCAAGGGAAAAGGGATAACCAATGTTAAATGAAGACTTCCATATCTGAGATACTGAATATGAACATTGATCATGCTCCCCCTAGGCACATGCTGAATTCTCTAATCAAACTCCCCCTAATTACATGTTGTAATCTTTGAGCATGATTCCCTTGAGCACATGTTGAAATCTATGATGGATAAAAAATGAAGTACATGAATATATGAATTAACTAAATATGACCTTCCTATCACCAGTGACTCATACATACATTAATCACCTAACCAAGTGGGGATACATATTTGACACAACCACCCAACCAAGTGGGATTACATATTTGACATGATCTCTAAAGTCCATAGATGACTGAATATGAAAATTACACCATAGATATTTATATGAACTTTTCATCAAATGATATACATGACATTTATAACAAAGACCAAAGACCTAAACAAGATCATGATAATTATCGACAACTATCATACACCATATATAATCCGCACCATAAACATCTGTCAGCAACATCAAGAGTAAAAACTTGTATATGTCCATTATCATTTCACAAGATAAGTCAATGTAGCTTTAATTTCATCAACCTTTGACTAAGTATACTACATATAGATATTAAATCATCCTCTTGACCTTATCAAGATCAACTTGCTCTGTTTCCTTAGTAGAAAAATCCTTAACATAGTCTTCCATGAATCAACTAAGCATATGTCATATGTCCAAGAATTAATACAAAATCATTCACATCATATCATATATATGTGAAACCACCACAGTCATCATCTATGACCATAACATCATCATCGTAGCAAGAACTGCATGATCTTTCCACAAGAACCCTCAATATATCAACCATGTATCATCACTAGGGAGTTTTCTAACATTCCACATCTGATAAGCATGAACCATCATAATTAACATATGTGAGTATCAAACCTATCACCATAAAGTAATAATTCATTATCATTATGTAACTAATTAAGCCATGTCTCCAAATAACCATGTCTTCAAATAGCTATGTCTTCATGAAACCTGCAATAACACCATTCTCTTGAGCAACCAACGATATTTACCAATATGCAACTTAAGTAATCATCCATGTATCCAACATAGAGATAGAAATATGCATCTAGCTTCTCATTTAATGTGAAAAGCAAGCTATGAGCTCACAATCATTTGTCAAACTTTCTTGATACCCTCAAGTGCAACAATCCTTAAACATGTGAGAGCCAAGAAGTATAGGAATCCTCATCCATAACTACACCATATGAAATTTATGAATCTTTGACGTCATGATGGCAGAAGTATAACAAAAATGAGTGACACTTAACATCATAAAATAATGAATATGTGTACTCAAGCTTTTTTCTTCTCCTTGAACTTATCAAGATCACAGTATAAGTAGTATCATCAAAAGACTCATTCACAAATCTGATCATAAGCATCAAAACAAATAAATGGCTCAAGCAAATTATCATCTGTGATTTCACCATAGGATATTCATCACCACAACATAGCATGATGCATCATTTGAACACTTCAAAAACATAAAAATCCTCACCATTGATAAGAATCATTATGTACCAAATACTTCTAAACATAATGTGAACAATGCATTATTAGAAGCATAGCATATTCTCCCCCTGGACCTGTGCCAATTGTTCACTGCCGGATCTAATTATTTCATATATCAATAAGAATCATCAAGGCATCATCATCAGCTAGTTATACATCAAGTCATCAACAACATATGAGGGAAAAAAGAACTTCTAAATAACATCCATAGACTTTAATCATCAACCATCAAAAGAGAAAAGACAGTTGATAATTGTCTGAACCATGTCCGACCCTTTTTCTGAGTCTATCCTACTTCTTCTTCATCAAACCAACGTATATGTGACTTTGCAGTTTCAAACACGCGTATATATGTGACTTGTCTTCATAAGATCTACATATGCGAATTGGAACACTGAAATTTTATACTTTCAGTCCCCTTGAGTTTGTTCTGACTGTACCTGGTCCTAGAACTTTTGTTGAAACATCATTTCCAAGAACATCATTATCATGATGGTTCCTCATCAGAGACTCCATTTTACTCTTGTCTCCAATCAGGTGATGAGAACATTCATGGTCCTCTTTCAATGAGAAGACATCAAGACCACACCTTATCTGATCTTCCTTTTCTTGATTCTTGGTGGATTCATCTTTTTCAAATTTTCTGATATAAATGTGCTGATTTGATTGCTTACCATTTTCTAACTTAGAAACCGGAGAACCCACAGTAAAAACCATTTTCTGTCAACGTTTCAAATCCCAACAGGGATC
Source organism: Pinus tabuliformis (assembly GCA_031772625.1). Classification (NCBI taxonomy): domain Eukaryota; kingdom Viridiplantae; phylum Streptophyta; class Pinopsida; order Pinales; family Pinaceae; genus Pinus; species Pinus tabuliformis. Next base: position 780,456,138 of record CM062807.1, read on the forward strand.
CATCATCAGGACTATTATTGAATGATTTCACTCCATGTATCCCCTCCGCATAGGGAAATGATTTTGGATTTAAGACTTTTGTGGTTAATATTTTCTAACTTAGAAACTAGAGAACCCATAGTAAAAACCATTTTCTTTCAACATTTCAAATCCCAACAGGGATCCATCATCAGGACCATCATTCAATAATAGTCCTGATGATGGATCCCTGTTGGGATTTGAAATGTTGACAGAAAATGGTTTTTACTGTGGGTTCTCCAGTTTCTAAGTTAGAAGATATTAACCACAGAATGCTTACCATTTTGTCTACAGCGATCCATAGACTTGTTCTTGCATTCTCTTTCTACATGCCCAAACTTGTTACAAGCATAACATCTTATATGTTTCATATTTCTTCTATAGAAATCAATGGCTTTGTGACAAAATATAGTGCAAGAAAAACAATATCCCTTAAAGTACTTGAAAGATGATGATGTTTCTATGATATGATTATAAGCTTGAAACATTCTACTTCTACACCTAGCTACAACATGTCCAAAATAATGGTAGATAGAACATTCAACATTATTCATCAGAGGAAAGAATCGATTGACACTTCCATAGTTAGGAGTAAACGATTTTATTTGAATACTTTCTTTCCTTGGATGTTGATGGGGTTGACCTCTTATCTCCTTGTTGAGCATTTCAGATTTTGAATTAGAATTCCTTGCCTCAGTTTGTGATCTAGATTCAAATTTAATAGTTTAATTAAAACCAAGACCAGATTTGATGGAAAAAGAGCTTTGACTACTAAGTATATTATCCAAAATCTTAGTACTATCTTGAAATCGTAAAATTTTATCCGTTTCTTCTAATTTACCTTTTAGAATATTTACCTCAACCTGATATTCCTCTTCCTTTTCCAGATACTGCTTCTTCATGATTTATTGAACTTTTCTTCCTTCTTCTACGCTTCTTCTACTTGTTGAATTAATTTGAGAACCTTATTTTCTTGTTCTTCAAATGCTTGAAGTAGTTCTTCATTCTGATTATTTGAATTTTCAAGATCTTCATTTAGAGATACGACCACAGCTTCAAGACCTTCATAGTAACTGGTTCTTTCTTTTAGTTCCTTGTTTTTTGTATCCTTTTCATTCACTTCATTTCTCAATGATGTTACTTCAGCCTTCAGCCTTTGACATTGATCTTCATTTTTCTTGAACTTCTTCCTTACTTTGTTTCCTCCCTCCAATTGATTTTTTAACCTGGTAACCTATTATTTGTAGGTACACTCCCTTTTGTCAAACATATATTGTTTATCTCTAATTTTATCTATGAGCCTTTTATCTTCTGTATCTATTAGATTTCTTTCACTTTCACCCTTAAGATCAAATTCAATTGTTTCGCTGTCACATTCATTATCTTCAATATTGCATGAACACAGAAATTTATGAGCAGAGGACCAAAAATTAGAAACTGATAATTATTTTGCTTGTTCATATTCAATCTGAGGTGATTCTGAATTTGAATAATTGTTTCCACCTAATAGCCAATTGTCTTGCCTGTTGTCACTGTTCCTTTGTGATTTCTTCTTCTTCTGGGGTGCTTCCTTCAAGTGATCAAGCTTCTACCAAAGGACCTGCTCTGATACCAATTGTTGGGAATAATACTGAGCAGGGGGTGGGTGAATCAGTATTTACAAATAAATAACCTTTTTCATTTCATATTCATATTTGTATACACGACTTTACTGAATGGAACCTACGTGTGTACGCGACTATTCTTAAGACAATTAGCATATATCCAGTGAACTTATGATTCAGTTAATCCATCATATGTTTATCTTCATCCAGTGCATTAATACTTGATAAAACATTAGATAAAGTGTAACATTGTGCTGTCATAATAAAATAAACCATCACACATAAGCAACACACATGAACACCAAGATTTAAGGTGGAAACCCAATGTGGGAGAAAACTACCTGCTACTGTCATCTCTGTCTTCTTTTTAATATAAGGAGAATTTGTTTACAATCTTCTACTGGTGCAAACTCATACTAGTACATAGACACCCATCTGCAGAAGGCTACAACCTTCACTCGTTCTCCAGCTTCTACTAGAAGGGAGCTATAACCCCCTAGCTCTTGTATTGGTTGATATGTTTACCAGTACGTAGGCGGTGGCCTACAAAAGGCTACAACCTTCACCCATTCTCCAACTGCTATTGGAAGGCACTCCAACCTATGATCTAATCACCAATTACTATTGGTGGGAAGCTTCGACTTCCTCACTGAAGGCTCCAACCCTTAGCATCCTCCATGGATCACGTTTCATAAATTTTCAGACTAGATCCACTTCCTTCAATACATCATAACTTGTAGGCCATGTTTCATCAAATTTTCATACTAGACCGATTATCAACACTTAAGGTCAATATCAAAACTAAAAACTATAACTCATCATTGTAACACGTTCATCCTTCATTGATACATCTAAAACAATCAATCACTGAAACCCACTCATCAATTTCTGATACAACTGAATCAACCACTCACTCAAAACCCAATCAACTGACACTTAATCAGAATTCAACCAATCAACTGGAACAACCAGATCACTATAACCAATGCAGAGAACTAAACTCAGAACACTGCATCAACAACCAGAACCAACTACAACCTCAAAAATCATATGTTAGAATGTATATGCTACTTCGATGAGGACAACTTGCGTGTATATGCTACTTTCTGTAACCCAACCTGTGTATACCTCTATAGTTATTAAATCATAAAACTTATGAACCACAAAATTGTACTAACTAAAGACATTCTATAGATCTACTGTCATGTTATAGAGTTCTAAAAAGATAGAAGCAAAGATCACCCTTATTACTCAATCAATCAGTGACTTAGACTCAATCTCCTTATACAATTAGTTTAACTTAAGATCTAATGAATACATCATTGACAAACAATAGTAAAACAACAACACTGATCAAATAGATCAGTGATTTCTAAACAACTAGCCCTTCCTCTACATATGCTACTTAGAAGTGCCGAATCTGCATGTATACGCGCCTTCACCGAGGCTAACCTACGTATAGATCTGCAAATAATGACTTATAACTTCGCAACTTTTCAAGACTTCAAAATACCCAGATCATAGCATTTAAAGGATAAAACATGCATTAACACTCAGATCTAGCCTATCCATTATCAGATAATACAATGATAAGTCATTTCAGATCTCATGATCTTGATCCAACATTGTATCCAAGGGTGCACAAGATGTTTCAGATCTATATCATAACCATAGCCCTTACAACACAAAATATACTTCAGATAGAAGTATTCATGAAAAACCCTTTCACTTGCACACTTAGCCCTTTGATCTTCTCCTCCTTATATAATTAGAGCCTTTGTCAGTATCATGCATGAAAACAACTCTTAGAATCTATGGTATTCTTAGATGGGATCAAGTAACCATTATAATTACGCTCAATATTGTGGGCTAATACCATGATATGGACGTGGTATTGTTTAACCTTAATTTTCCATCCCATATGCCCTTTTCCTTCTATGAAACTATGTGCATACATATACGCGCCTTTTATTCTGTGAACCCCCATGTATACGTGACTTGGACTAGGTTAAACAACATATACAACTTAAAACATTCTCTTTCCTCAATTTCTTGATTCTGATCTGTAATCCTTTTTCCCTTCATCCCATTCTTTTGTGCCGTTACTCTGTTACCTCCGAATTGACCTATTACAATGTGAGTTTCCATCACTTTATCATTTCTGAACTCATTCCACTGAACTTCGCTGCATTTTGTCACATGTGTAAACACAACTACCATGAATTCTGTCACATCCTGTTTATACCTTTATCAAGTAGTTTGTTCATCAAATAGGTTGTCACGAAGGACAACTCATCAGGTAGGTTGCCATCAAGGACAACACCTAACTCATAATGCCAACAAATCTAACCTCATAGCATGATCAAGCAGCCATCCAGGCATCTAATGAGAGATATTGCATAATTTCATCTACAAGAGGGACTGACACTTTGTGGGAACTATGCATTATGCAACATCAACAACCAAGGGTGTAACCTAAGGATTTAGACTGCGCAATCCATAGTTCAACCTGGGTAGATACTGGGAGGGTCTAGGAATTATGTAGACTTAGTGGCCAAGGTTGATAGGCTGAGCCCTGAAACTGCATAATACGTAGTTGGGGCTAGCATGTACTGCGTAATGCACAATTATAGAGGCCAAGTTTGGAGCTTGAGCCTTATAATTGTGCAGTGCCTAGCTGAGCAAGGAAAAACTCAGCCAATGGAAGTGCATATTTGCCTGATGTAAGTGTGAAAAAAGAGTATAATTTAGTGATAATGTGACCTTGAGTGAAGATTTGACTAAGTGAGGATAAATCACTGTAAAACAAGTGCATAATCTCAACAAATAGAAATAAACTCAAGTATGTGATGAGAATTGTTGAAACAATGACTGTTGGTGCAAAAATAAGAAAAGCAATGTCACACTTGTGAGGGGAAAACGTTCGGCTGAAAAAACACTTTTACAAGATAAAGCAAGTTAAAATGCTAGTAACCAAGAAGATAAATAAGTGAAACAAAACTCACACAATCCAAACGACAAAAAACGACAGAAAAGCAACAAAAAGCGATAAAATAAAAACTCGCCCGAGAAAGTGATGACAAAGCTCTAAAGGTTCCTTGATCTGCTTGGGAATTATAGAGCTTGATGATCGAATATAAAAATAAGTTCTAGAGGTGTCCAATAAATATATTTGATCAAATGAGGCTTTATGACACGCATCTTTGAGATCAAGGACAAAGAGACACTTGGTGGAAAATTCCAAAAATAACAATGTGCCTCCTTTGGGAAACTAATAATAGAACCCTACTTCCAAGGGATGATTTTTTTCCTTTATTTTCTTTTCCATTCCGGGGAAACTTTCCATGAAAATTTCCAAGCAAGATTGCACAGTTTTGGGGGAACTGGGAAACTTTCCAGCTCAGTGTGCACTATGCGGTTTTTGAGCTTAGTGAGGGTTGCACATTTTCTTGGCTTAGCGTTGAGCTATATTCCATGACTGTGCAATTTCTGAGCTCAAAGCCGACTTCCAATCTAAACTACGCAATTCCAATCATCAAGGTTGACTTCCTTTAATGACTATGTAGTTTCTTAGCTTAAGGCTAGTTGCCAGTCCAAATTGCGCAATTCCAATCATCAAGGCTGACTGCCTTCAAGGACTGCGCAGTTTCTAGAGGCAAGCCTAGAAATGTTGTGTGAGAAAGTTGGGATATTAGCTTGTGGCTTAGAAGAATCGGCTAGGTTATCAAATACAAGTGAAAATTAAAAGATAAGTCTCAGTTGAAGCATGAATACCTGGATCAGTTTAGGATGAGCTCTTGTAAAGAAAAGGAAGAATCCAAAATCGAAGCATAGGCAAAATTTTGGAGGGTGGTTGTAGCCCCTACAACATTGGCAACACACTTGTAGAACTACCACTCTTTGTATGGGCCCTTTCGCATGCAAAACAGGTATAACTCTTACGGAAGTATTGTTCAGTTCTTCCATTATCATAGCTTCTTCACTTAGCTTGAGTTAGAGATGTAGTCCCTACTATTCTCTTCATCGACATCACACATACCAAGCCAAGTCAAATTGAGTTGTTTTTATTGGGGATGAGGAGTATATAGATGCATAAGTAAAAGAGACTGTCATAGTTTTTATTTTCATCTCTAGTGTTGCTCCGCTGCGAGTAGGCCTGGACAGTACCCCGATAAAGTCAATTCAAGAACACAAGCATTGCTCCACTGCTAGCGAGCCTGGATAGTACCCAGTCGGAGTTACTTGTTTCACCTCTCTGCCCAAGAATAATTTCTCTTCTTTCGCCCTTCATTATTTTTGTTTTTTTCATTTTTTCAAAGAATTGTGCATAGGCACTTATTTGTTTCATGAGGAAGAAGACAGATCCCGACTTATTGATAGTAGAAGAGGTTGTCCCTTTATAGAAGGAAATTTGTATATATGTCTGTCATACTTCTTAAGGTTTTCCCCCTCTCCTTACTCTACTCAACATAGTTGGAAAGGGTTAGCTAAAAATGGAAGATCGAATAGAGTAGGTGGTATAGTTAAAAATGCAAGCATCTTGATTTCAGAATGACTCTCCCCAGAAGGAACATATTTTACATCATGGTATCATTGACTAAAAGAAATTAAAGATTCACATAAAGAGAGGTAATAGGAAGATAACCAAGTGTTGATAATAGTACAAGTTCCTCTTGAACTTCACCCTTCTTGTCTAAGAAACCAAACATGATTTCATGCGAAAACTAACCTACAACTGCAAAAGAAAACAAGCAAAGGAAAGAAGCGGGATAAATCCAAAAAAAGTAAAGAAAATCAAAGAAACAAATGAGAAAAGAAAACAACTACTCCTACTCGTGACCTAAGAAGAACATAGGCCAAATTATGTAAAGTGGTACTTCCAATGCAACCATCGGCGCATTGGCTAGCCCATGCAGGAGAGAGGATGAATGTCAAGAAATATATACATGCATACCAAAAAGAAATAAATATAAGTCAATAAAAACCAAAATGTTTGAAATTTGAATGCACCCATAGAAAAGTAAAAATTGAAAGTGCATGAAAGGAACTCTACAGATGTACCATGTTATCCAAACACATTACGAGCCGAAGACAAGAAGGCACACACTTTCAAATTGTGAAGGTGAGTGATCATGAAGAACCTCAAAAGATTCAACATATTTCTGATTGGAAGCAAAACTAACCTCAAGACTATGAGAACCTGACATAAACATCAACTCAGGCTCAAGTACCCTGACAACTTGGGGAATTTCCAACTCATTAGTAGGTATATCATCATAGACCGATGGTTGGGAAAGATTAAAAGAAGAAAAATCAGAATCATGACCAAATGAATCAATGAAGAGGTCATGACAGCCACGATCATAAATTTCAATATCACAAACTGGGGCCTCCTCATTATCTAATGAATCGCAAAGAGGGGAAGATGAAAAATGATAAATTTCACCCTCTAATTTTTCATATAGATGAGATGAGAGATTAGGAAGATCAAGAGTATAAAATTCACCCTCTCCATATCTGGATGAAGGGCTGACATCCCACGTGTTTTGTGAATGATCAGAAGTAGCAACGTCATTAGGAACCAAATTTTCACAAGATTCAATAGAAATGACAGTATCATGGGAAATGTCAAAATGATGAAGGAGAGATGAGGAAGGAAGAGAATCATCCTTTGTCATAGATTCTTGTTTAGCTATGGGCTCCCCTCATAATCATCATGGACGATATTGCAAGTTGAATAATCAACACCAAATCCATCCAACACTTAATCCTCGTGAACGTCACAAGAGAGATTTAAAATAGGTGAACACACCACATTGCAATCCGTAGGATCAAAAGGACCAAAGGATGGAGGACGAGAAGATAACACTTCATCAAAATCATTATATTGATAGTGCAAACCTACGCTGAAATTCTAAGTATGTGAGGTGGGAAAATATGTTGATAGATCAACAAATGAATTTTCAACTTCTCCTACCTCAGCCTATGGAACTAGAGTTTTTTCATGAGACGGGGATGGAGGGTCACTTGGAACAACAACCTTGTTTGTCTCAAATTTAGAAGCCCTAACACCGAGACAAGTTGGGAGCAGCTCGAAAGATTCTAAGTAGTGTCGATTTTCTAAAATGTGAACAAGATATTGAAATCTTCCTATTAAGAACTTCCAATCAACTTCATCTTCGAGATATTAAAAACACATGCATAAAAATAATTTGATAATGATGCAATGATTCATCAAGTGATTTTTTTAATTCTAAAATTTTATTTCCCAGACATTTACGATTGAACATGTCAAAAGCACGAGACAGTTCTGTGACAAGATGCTTAAAAGAGTGTATGGAGGCATCGATTAATGTGCTACACCATTTCTTTACACGCCCTTCAAATGTGAGAATAAACAACCTAGAGCCAACATCCTCACGGAGGATGTTGTGCTCTGTGCAAAATTGAAGAAAATGATCAGTATGCTCAAGCAAGTTTGTTCCACCCTCACCATCAAATTTACATGTGACAAGTCATCAATGATATTCATTGACACTTGTAATTTTATGTCTCTGGAAAAACATGTCAGGAGTATGATTCAAGAAGAAGTCATAAATGAGTGCAAAAATTCAAAACAGACTTCAAGGGATCAACTTTTCATCTTACCCTCCTTCTACCACCAGAAATGGTGTGGTGATGGACCCGCCAACAGTCAGAGGATCTCCTCGATATGAAATCCCAACTAGACCTCACACCATTTGGAGTAGGGGTCCTAGGAGCGGGTGGTAATGTGATTCCTTGACTATGGAAATGCATAGAGGAAAGTATGATAACATTGTGTAAGAGAAAGTGTGTGACCCTACGGAGAGTCAAGTACGATACATGAAGGTTCCAACACAAAAAGGGAAAAGCAAGTGCACCCCTTTGAATATTGTAATAATATGCATCTTGAAATGAAAAAACAAGTGAAATGACATCACAAGATAAAATGTAGAATAGTCCACAAATTAAAGTGATGAGTTAATTCAACAACACGCATTCAACAAGATTCATACAAATGAAAACACAGTGGTTCATAAGAATATGCATAAGTTAAATAACATACATTTCCAATACAATAATAATAGTCATACTATATTAACAACATATGCATGAAATCATGTTGACTCTGATTTTATTATTATAAGTGCAAGTTTGATCCATACATACACCATTGGCGGCCACTAGCCCCAATAGTGGAACATTAGAGTCAAGAACACTTTCTCCTCCAAAGAAGTATACTCACTCTACACTATGGAGAAGCCAAGGCTCTTCACAATAATCCCAAGCTCTTTTTAAGCCTAATACTATCCAAAATATTGGCTCCTAAAAATGCCTTATATGAGTTATGGGGTTCTACTTATAACAAGAAGGGGTGTCTCTTCAACTCCCCTTTGTGACCTTTGGACTACCCTCATGACTCTTCAACTTCTTCGGAAAATAATACAGTACATTACATGATGAATTTTCATATTCCAATATTGACACTTGGAATTTCACTTACAACATAATCACAAATAATATTTCATTTTACACTCATACTGCTATAGGAAAAAATACGGTAGAGACAACTTGGCAACCTAAAAAGACAAAACACTATGATAATTGAGTTTTTGGACACTCTAGCTTGACAACTTCCACTTGATGCTTCATAGTCACGTATTGATGCCAAGCTTGGTACTGTGCGATGACATCCCCAAACTGCATGATGGTGTCAGACTGGAAGTGGACTTTAGCCTCCATAGAATCTGGTACAATGATTTGGAACCAATATTAACTTCTCTCTCGAACAAGAGAAACATGGTTATAACTTGGACGGGACGACTGATGTAGTGCTCGATGTTATGTCTGTTCAGCTCTAAATCCTCCTTGGTGGAAACCTTTCTCAGGTTCTCCAAGTACTCTTCAATCTTCTGCCTGACTTGGTGTTTTCATTTAGCTTCAGTGAGTTAGCTGACTAATGCGACCTTCTGGGTTCCCACCATGAAATCCAAACTGTTGTACAACCATACATATGGGGCCTAAATTTTTCCAATGAATGAGGTAAGTTTCTTGTTGTTATGCATCAACATTCAAACTATTGCCTTCCCTAGCTCTGTCTGTAGATTCATCTTCTTTGCCAAAGTAAGAAGTGCCCCTATCACATTCTCCATTCTTTCACAGCGGTGATGGCAGTTTGCACATTCCTTAGAGTATTGAAAAATTCGTTGCTCTCTTGGTACAAGCTATGTAAATGGACAACTACCTTACGTATGGTCCTGAGCTCCTCATACAGGTCATGCATGGTCTCTTTAAGTGTTGATACCTCACCAAGTATCGGTGCTCCCATTTCCCCCAAGCAAACCTGTGTGGGAGATGCATTCTATGCTGCTTCGCAAAGTTGTTCTATCGCTTGCAGAGAAACCGATAGATTATGTATCAATTTCTTACTCTTGGCCGTAAAATACTGAGTGTTTGATATTGTCATACCCACAAAGGGCAAGTTGGCTTCGGTAATGGAATTTGGATTCCTACTGATGTCCAACAATATCACACTTTATCTGATGAAATGCAAGTGATGCATGATCATTGCTTGGGGCTAACTCTATGGCTAGAGGTTGTAGAGGTAGAAAAATGACCTGTGGGGCATTCAACATCAGATCAACTCCATGTCTGCAAATTCAATCAAATCTTCAATCGACCAACATGATCCTGATCCTGCATCTGTTCACTCTTTCCCTCTACTGTTGTCTGATTTTGTTCTTAAATCGAAATTGTTTCTTTTATCATTGCACCTTTCCTTTCTTCTTCCTACTTCTTCTTCTCTTCCTCTTTTTTCCTCCTCAACTCTCATTCTTCCTTTAGTTCTTGTTCTTCTTGCCGTGATTTCATTTTTGCTACCTGCAAGCCTGCTTTTCTCTCTTCCTCCAATCTGCTCTCTATATCCTCTGCCTCCTTTTCCTTCTCCTGTCAAAACTTCTTTCATGAAGATTGAATCATCTTTCACTTTGCAATGTTGTTTTCCCACTATTCTATCAACAACTTTCACTTTCCCTGATCTTGTACTGGATTGATACCTTCTACTACTACTATTGGACTTGTTTCAATGTTAGTGTTGACTCCTTTCCTATGAACAATTGTGCGCCCACATATATTGGAAAGTTAAATGGTGCTTACTCAACTACTTCCTCAATACTGATTTTAGTGGTATCTCTTGAAGCAACTCTCTTTGGTTCAATGGTAACAATGACTGCTAGAGAAAAGTGCTTCATGAGCGTGGTACTCGTGGGTAGAAAGGGCACTCATGGCAAGGAAATGTTAGCTCTTGCAAGTATAACTTCATAGCATGATCAAGTAGCAATCCAGGCATCTTATGAGAGAGATTTCCTAATTTTCATCTATAAGAAGGGATGACATGTTATAGTAACTATGCTTTGTGTAGTCCCAATAGCCAAAGGTGCAGCCTAAGGCTTGAGAATTTTCAATGCGTAGTTAAGCCTCGGTAGATCCTGGGAGAGACTGCACATTGCATAGTCTCAAAGGCCAGGGCCGATAGGCTGAGCCCTAGAACTGCGTAATCTGCAGTTGGGGCCAACATGTTCTGTGCAATTTTTAGTTCCAGAGGCCAATCTTGGAGCTTGAGCCTTAGGATTACATAGTGCCTAGTTCGGCAAGGAAAAATTCGGCCAATGGAAGTGCATATCTTCCCGATGGAGGTGTGAGAAACAAGAAAAACTTAGTGATAATGTGAGCTTGAGTTCAGATCTGACTAAGTAAGGATAAATTGATATAGAACAAGTTCATAAAATCAAAAAAATAGAAAGAAACTCAAGTATGTGAGGAGAGTCGTTGAAACGACGATCGTTGGTGAAAAATCAAGAAAATCAATGCGATACTTGTGAAAGGAAAACGATTAGCTGGAATAACACTTCTACAAGTTAAAGGAAGTTAAAATTCCATTAAGAAAGAAGAGAAACAAGTGAACCAACACTCACACAAGCCAAAGAACAAAATGTTTCATAAACATGATAAAAAGCGATAAAAGAAAAACTCACCGGGAAAAGCGATGACAATGCTCCAAAGGTTCCTTGATCTCCTCGGGAATGCTAGAGCTTGATCATCGATTGTACAAAATATATCTAGAGGCATCCATTAACTAGAGTTGATCAAATGAGGATTTATGATACGCATGCCTGAGATTAAGGATAAAAGCGATACTTGCTGGAAACTTCTAAGAATAGAAATGTGCCTCCTTCAGGAAACTAATATTATATCTCTACTTCCTAGGGATGCTTCCTTTGGTTTTCTTTCTTTTTTAGGGGTAACTTTCCATGAACACTTTCAAGAAATTTTGCATAGTTATGGGGAAGTGGGAAACTTTCTGGCTTAGCGTGCACTATGTGGTTTCTAAGCTTAGTGAGTGTTCCACAGTTTCTGGGCTCAATATTGGGTTTCCTTCCATGACTGTGTAGTTTCTGCACTCAACGCTAACTACCAATTTGATCTACTCAATTCCAATCATCAAGGCTAACAACATTCCATAAATGCATAGTTTCTGAGCTAAAGGTTGACTGTTACTTTGAATTACGCAATTCCAATCATCAAGACTGACTACCTTCAAGGATTGTGTAGTTTCTAGAGGCAAGCCCAGAACTGTTATGTGACCAATTTGGGAGATCAATTTGTGACTTAGAAGAATTTATTAGGTTAGAAAACAAAAGTGAAAATGAAAATATAAGTCTTAGCTGAAGCAGGAATATCTGGGTTGGTTCAAGATGAGCTCCTGTAGACAAAAGGAAGGCTCCAAAATCGAATCATAGGAAAACTTTTGGAGGGTGGTTGTAGCCACTACAACAGGTACATAGTGGGTTACCCAAGGACATAATGTGATGTAAGAAAGGGGACAACAATTAGTTATTTTTGTAAATAAAGCTCATACATGGTTACCCACATTAATTATGATTGTAATTAGTTAGCCTTGATTATAAAGAGACTACAATTAGTTTTTCAATTAAGAATAATGAAAAAATGGGCCATAACTAATAAATGAACTAGTTAACCAACATTATGGAAGGGGCCACAATTAGTTGGGAAATAATGTGATGTAAATGAAATAAGCCCATGGTATTAGATGTGTGATATTGACGGCTCAAGGTATTACCCATTTTATTGTAAGTACGAAGCCTATGTAGAGGCTAGAGACTCTCCATTGGAGATATATCAAGTATTGTTTTGCAGTGACAAACATATGGCTTGTAGATTGTTCTCCTTCCTTAAGCAGTGATTGTATGGTATTAACTTACCTCAATAGTTTCTATTAATAAAGATCTCAAGAATTTATATATATTCTTGGATTTTTCTTCAGTTTACATTATCAAAGGTTTCAATCTATTTGCAGGTTCATATCAAGTGGTATCAAATCTCTTTCCTTGGCAAAGTGGTGATTTTCTTTTTCTTTTTGCAGAAATTTTCTTTTTGGGAAAATAGTGGATGACGAGTTTATAGATCAAGTATCGAAAGTTTTGTGTAGAAATTTCAAAATAAAATTGCAAATTTGAATTTCTCTTGAAAAAACACCCCAATTCAAAAAGAAACTTGCCTAAATTGGAGTCTGGACAGAGGAGATCTCGTCAATAGTTTAAAATCAGTTATTTTCAAGAAACATTTTTGATGAAAAATCATGGGTGGTGGATCTAAGGTCAATTTATGGAGATATGGTGTCTTATTTTCATAACTAATTATATATATGAATTCCTCTCAAGAAAATACCCAAATTAAAAAAAAAAATTCGCCTAAATCAGATTTCGAATGGAGGATATCTTGTTGATTTAACATCAACTATATTTTCAGAATTTATTTGAGACACCAGGAAACTTATAATGCATATCTAAGCTCAAAGAGTGACTAATTTGTGATTCCAATCACTAAGGAAGTTGTAAAGTGGTTGCTCCATTTCAAAAAATAGGTTATAATAAGAATTCTGAACTATATTGGCTGAGTTGTGAACATTCCAAAATTTCCACCCAAAAGTAAGCGATTTTTTTCAAAACCCTCACTATTTTAGAGGTTCTAGCAAGATGATTTTCATTAGAAAATATCATGGCCTGACTATTGCAGAACACATAAAAGTGAATAAATAACACTATTCAATGGTTTGGCAAGCTACAACATGGATGAATCTTAGAGAGGAGTTTTCCATATGGCCAAACTCACTTGACTATACACAAATGATAGAACATCACAAAGAAAAATTTGAAAATGTCCTTTTGAACAAAATATCTCATGCTAGAAAGAAGGATAGTGAGAAACATAATGGATTGTTTCCTACTAACATCTCCATATTATAGGTTCATGGATTTATTCAGAAGGAGAAGTTCATTGTTTCTATCAACCCTAGTTGCAAGCATAATCTCATCAATATCAGTTTGGACAAAAAACTGATAGTTTCTCCATAATACAACGAAATCACACAAGTTTTGTAGGTTTTAACCCTGTACAGAAATTACCTGCATACGAATTCTAAAACACATAAAATAAACCATGCGAGAGCATAACACATAAAACACATATACACAGAGATTTTCCCCTGGATCGAAAACTAGGACTACCAGCTTGATTTTTCATTATGTTCCTTTCAATGTTATAATACATATTTATACATGCCGAAGCATCCAATACCATGGACCGAAAACCATCGTGTCCAATACCATGGAACGAAAACCGTTGCATCTAAAAACATGTGCAAAAATCATGCAAAAAACCATAGTTGGGTCCGCCCAACCTAACATAGGTTCCAAAACCAAAATTTTCTGGGGCACTGCCGCGGACCCCATAGAGTGGGGTTACCTACACCACTCAAACCCCCCATGACCCCCCTGCTACACAATCGGTGCAACGAAGGGTGGGCTCCGCCCCCCCTCTAACCCCCCCGGTTAACTACGTGCGCTAGTTGTGGAAAAAATATAACACAACCCAACATTATCCCACTTGTTGTTTTCTTTCCACAAGGGGCCACAATAGAGTTTAGTCATTTATCCAGCCCTACAATGCCCATTGTTTCTCTACACCAAGAGAACTTCTTAGAGCTCACAAATTTTGTCAATGCATCTACAGTATTCTTCAAAGTGTCCACCTTTACCAGCAACACTTTTTTGTCTTCTATCATATCCCTCACAAAGTGATACTGAACATCAATGTGCTTCGTCTTTGAATGATAGGTAGGGTTATTTGCCAAGAAAATTGCACTTTGGCTGTCACAGTCTATCCTTATAACTCCCTGTACTAACCGCATACTTGAACACAATCTCTGCAACCGAACTGTTTCCTTGCTTGCATGAGTGGCTTCCATGTGTTCTACCTCTGTAGTTGATAGTGCCACTATAGATTGTTTCTTACTCATCCAACTGACTGCACCTCCAAATAGGTTAAACACATACCCACTTGTAGATATTCTATGATCCAGATCTCCAGCCCAGTCTGCATCAACAAGGCCACGAATATCCAACACTCTATCAAATCCTAGTCTTCCTTGGTAGCACAAACCATAATCACTTGTGCCATGAAAATACCTGAAAACCCGCTTCACTGCTGTCTAATGCTCCTTTCCTAGTTTCAAAATAAACTTTCTCAATACTCCCACTACATGTGCAATGTCTAGTCTAGTACATACCATTGCATACATCAGTCTACCAACTACACTTGCATATGGAACACGAGACATGTCCTCTTCCTCTTCTTGTGTGTTAGGACACTGTTCAGTAGATAACTTTACACCTATAGGAATAAGAACCTTCACCGGTTTACTATCTTGCATATTAAATCTCTACAATATTCTCTCGACATACTTCCTCTAGTTTAACCGTAGCTTACTCTTTGCCTGATCTCTTTTACTTTTCATGCCCAAAATATAGTTTGCAGCACCAAGATCTTTCATGTCGAATTTGGAGGACAATTGGGTCTTCAAATCTAGGATAATTTCTTTGTCATTTCCAACCAGCAACATATCATCCACATACAAGACCTAATAAATAACACGGTCACCAATTAATTTAAAGTACACACAGTGATCTGCTTTGCTTCTGGTGAATCCAAGTCCCGTATAAATGTATCAAATTTATGATACCACATCCTTGGTGACTGTTTTAACCCATACAGAGACTTCTTTAAGTTGCATACTAGTTCTTTCTTACCCTTCACTACAAAGCCTTCAGGTTGCTTCATGTAGATTTCCTCTTCCAAATCCCCATGAAGAAATGTTGCCTTCACATCCATCTGTTCTACCTCAAAATCAAAAGCAGCAACAACATATAAAAGTAATCTAATAGAAGTTACATTGGCAACAGGAGAAAAAATATCACCAAAATCAATTCCCGGCACCTAGGAATAACCTTTTGCTACCAACCGAGCTTTGTATTTCTCCACCTTTCCTTCTGCATTTGTCTTCTTCTTGAACACCCATTTTCTGCCAATGGGTTTCCTTCTAGTTGGCAACTCCACCAGATCCCAAGCCTCATTTTCGTGCAAAGATGCCATTTCATCAACCATGGCCTCTTTCCAGAGTTTTCCATCCTCTGAATCTATTACTTCCTTCACAGTTCTGGGATCATCATCAGTAATAGATAAATCAAAATTTGAATAGAAAGTCGATGGACTATACCTTTCTGGCTACCTTCTTTCTCGAACTGATCTTCTCACACCCAGAGTTTGTGGCTCTTCATCTTTTGATTCCTCTTCTCTTATAGAGTCTGATTCTTCTTCCTTTAGCTCAAACTCTATCTTCTCAGGTTCCTTTGGTTGGACTTCATGTTTAATAACATCTTTCACCTCTCTGAAGACCACGTCTCGACTGTACACAACCTTCCTTGTTATTAGGTTTCAAAGCTTATAACCATTTAAAGCATCCTTATACCCAATAAAGATGCACTTTTCAGATTTACTATCCAACTTGGTTCGTTTCTCCTTTGGAACATGTACATATGCATCACATACAAATACCCCCAGATGTGAAAGAGAGGGTTTCTTACCAGTCCATACCTCTTATGGAGGTTTATCCTCCAACGCTGATGAAGGTGCTTTGTTGACCAGGTAACATGTTGTCTCCACCACCTCTCCCTAGAATTCCTGTCCTAACTCGGCACCACTGAGCATGCTTCTTGCCCTTTCCATCAACGTCTTGTTCATTCTTTCTGCAACTCCATTTTGCTAAGGTGTATATGGAGTAGTCTTCTGTCATGCTATACCACACTTCTTACAGAATTCTTCAAATTCCTTACTGCAAAACTCTCCACCATTATCTATTCTCAACACCTTTATCTTCTTCTCTGTATGGTTTTCCACCAGAGCCTTGAATTCCTTAAACCTGTCCAAGACTTCAGATTTCTTCTTAAGGAAATATATCCATGTATTCATTGAGAAGTCATCTATAAATGATACATAGTACACAAACTTACCCAGTGATGGGACCTTCACAAGTCCAAACACATCACTATGCACAAGCTCTAATATATGTTTCGCCCTCTTACCACCAGAGGGGAAACTCACCCGATTCTACTTCCCATATACACAATTTTCACAAAAATCAAAATCCAGAGAGCTATTACTCATACCTTCTACCATACCTTTACCATGAAGTATTCGAAGGCCCTTCTCTCCAATATGTCTAAGCCTTTGATTCCAAAACATGGTCTTCTCTCCACAGACCACTAGATTTTTTGCTCCACTTTCAGGAACCACAGAACTGTTGCACCCATCAACAACCGCACTACCTTGCAGCTTGTACAAAGTTCCAATCCGAACTCCCCACATCAATACCAATGCTCCCCGAACCATCTTGTAGGTATCCTTCTCGAACACTGTTTTTACACCTGCATCATCCAACTTTGTTAGGCCCCTATACTACTAGTGTAACCCCTTATTGTTATTAGTATAACCCACTTGTTATATTGATGTACCCATGTAGTGCCCATATTGTTACTATTATGCCCCATAGAAGCCCACTATTGTTATTATTGTGCCCTTACATTATTATTGTTATGTCGGCTCTGATTATGTTATGACCCCTTAGACTCCTATATATAGAAAGGGGGTCTTTTCATTTGTATCATTCAATAATTGTTCATTTATGTCATGTAAAGGAGGTTTCCCCCTCGAAGAGTCTGAATTCTAAGGAGCTGATCTATCTTTTCTATCTTTTCTTGAGCTGGTTTCATAACATTTGGTATCAAAGCTTTGGATTTTAGGGTTTCGCTGCTCCAAACAAGTCATCGTGGAATTTTCGCTCTAACGTTTTTTCTGTGACGTTTCAAAAGTCACAAAAAAAACCCATTTGAGAAGAAATCTCGCTGAACCTTGGGTCCGAATTTTAGATCTTTTCGCGCGATATTTACGGAGATATGATCTGAGGAAGTTGGTCTTTTTGCAGACTCCTGAATTACATTCAAAACAGGTGACCTGGGGAAAATCATCATAACTTTCTCTATGGGGATCGGATTGAAATTTCATAAGAAGGTACAGAAGGAGGACAGACTGTAGTTTCTTGTATGCATGTTTCAAATCCACAGGTCAAAACAGTGACACGTGGCACGTCGTACAAGTTCGCTCTACTGAACTAGTCTATAAGCAAGTCACTGTGGGAGATTTCACATAACTCTTTCTTGGAGAATCCAATTTGGGTCAGACTTGTGGCATTGGAAAGAGGACACAGAGCGCTACTACAGCTCACAAATTTAGAACTAGATAATTGGAAAGCACAGAGATACATCAGAGGCAATATCGAGCTCCTACAAAGTGAAAAAAGGTATGTAGACTTTCTTAAATTTTTGCTTAAGCTTGGTTTGAAAATTTATTTTGAAGGAATTCGAAGGGCATAGTAGAGCATTATTATCAGTAACTGATGCCCCGAGGAAAGAAAATGCAAACACCTAGTAAGGAACCTGAAAGTTCTAGCATGACTCATGAAGAAGAGGAAGAAATGCAACATGATATATCAAAATTACAAGACCAAGTGCAACAACTGTCCCTTGCACAAAAAGGAACAGAATCTAAGATGGATGGTTTAAAGAAAGATGTAGAAGCTAAGATGGATGGTTTAAAGAAAGGTGTAGAAGCTAAGATGTACTATTTAAAGAAAGGCGTAGAAGCTAAGATGATTGACGTGGAAGCTAAAATGGATGATTTGAAGATAGATTTGAAGACAAACATGGACGAATTGAAGATAAATATGAATAAGTTGCTACAAGAAATGGTCCCTAAGGGTGAAATGGTACTAAAGGAAACTCATGATGAGAACAAAAGAAATGTTAATCATGATTCCATAGACGCTAATGTTGGATCGAAGACTCACCATATTCCAAAAATCGATATGAGGAAGTTTGATGGCAAGGATCCTGCCACATGGATATTACAGATGGAGCAATTCTTCGATCTCAATAATGTGCAAAACACACAAAAGGTACGTATGGCAACTTTATATTTGGAACCAAATCAGTTTGTATGGTATCAATGGCTTTTCTCTCGTAAACCATTTATCACTTGGGCAATTTTTATGGAAGAATTGATAGCACATTATGAGGATACAAAAAGCAACACTTTTTTTAGCCAATTGATAAGTCTCAAACAAAAGGGTTCAATAATGGAGCACATTGAGGAGTTCCAGAAATTGAACATAAGGGTAAAAGATATTCCAGAGGAGCATAGGATTGATGTGTTCATAGGGTCTTTAAAGGATAATATCCAACATGATGTTCGCCTTTGGGAACCTGATTCATTAGAGAAGGCATTCAGGTTAGCAAGAAAAATGGAAAGCAAAATTATGGCAACCAAGAAGCATACCACTCACAACTATAAAGACGGAAGTGTTGTTGCCCCTAGTCTTCCACAACCTATAAGGTTGACACCACAACAATTGGAAGAAAAAAGAGAAAAAGGGCTTTGTTACAATTGTGATAGCAAATACACTAAAGGTCATAAGTGTGCTGAGAAGAAATTATTCTACATAGATTGTGAAGAGGAAGAAGAAAATGAGCAAGAAAGGTCAAAGGAAGAGGATATACTCCAGGAACAAAGCCTAGATGAAGAACAAATAAATCTGACCATATCTTGTAATGCATTGGCGGGAATTACCACTCCTCAAACCATCAAGATAGAAGGACAAATCAAGAAGAAAAGGTAATAGTGTTGATTGATTCAGGAAGCACCCATAATTTTATTCATTGTAAGGTAGCAAAAGAATTGAATTGCTTCCTATATCCAGCACCAGAGTGTCAAGTGATGATTGCAAATGGAGGAACAATAAATTGCTCTGGAAAGTGCCATAATATCAAGCTATCCATGGGAGAATATGTATTGACTAGCCCAATGCTTTCCATTCCAATGGGAGGTGATGATGTTGTACTAGGAGTCCAATGGCTACAATCCCTGGGTACAATAGCTTTTAATTTTCAAGAACATTTCATCAAATTTTCTACGGAAGGAAAGAAAGTTGAATTAAGGGATATTGCAGGGAAACCAGGAAAGATAATCATCTCTAATAGTATGACAAAGCTTCTAAAAAAGGAGCAAAGAGGTGTAATTGCACAATTATGCTCACTAGATGTTTCCACATCGGAATCATCTATTTCTCTAGATCTCCAAAAAGTCATGGACAATCATTCCAAGGTATTTGAGACTCCCAAAGGTCTCCCACCTATGCGTGATCATGATCATGCTATTCATCTGATTCCAAGAAGTGATCCTCCAAACATCAGGCCGTACAGATATCCCTATGTCCAAAAGAGTGAAATTGAACGTATGGTTGTAGAAATGCTAGAGGCTGGTATAATTCAACCGAGTCAAAGTTCTTTCTCTGCTCAAGTAGTATTGGTGCACAAGAAGGATGGATCATGGGGCATGTGTCCGGATTATAGGGAGCTCAACAAGCTCACTATTAAAGATAAGTTCCCCATTCCTGTCATTGATGAATTACTGGATGAATTGCATGGATCAATTTACTTCACCAAGTTGGATCTTCGTTCAGGATATCATCAAATCAAAATGAAGACTGAAGACATTCTGAAAACAACATTTAGAACTCATGAGGGTCATTATGAATTTTTGGTCATGCCTTTTGGCCTTACCAATGCACCTTCAACATTTCAAGGTTTGAAGAATTCAATTTTCAAACCATTCCTTAGAAAATTTGTGTTAGTATTTTTGATGATATACTAATCTACAACAAGTCTTGGAAGGATCATGTTGAACATGTTGACAAGGTGCTACAACTATTGAAGGAGAAACAATTATATGCAAAAAGATCCAAATGTTTCTTTGGAGTCCAGGAGGTGGAATATTTGGGTCATATTGTATCTCATGAAGGAGTTAAGGTAGACCCTAGCAAAATTAAAGCCATTAAGGAATGGAAAATCCTCACATCCATAAATCATTTGCGAGGATTTCTCGGGTTGACAGGGTATTATCTCAATTTTGTTAGGAATTATGGGAGAATAGCAGCACCTCTAACAACATTATTGAAGAAAGATGCATTTTCATGGACTCCGGAAGCAACAAAGGCCTTTGAACATATTAAGGAGGCAACATGCCAAGCACCGGTCTTAGCTACACCATACTTCACAAAAACCTTTATTGTGGAATGTGATGCTTCAGGAAATGGAATTGGTGTTGTTCTAATGCAAGATGAAAGACTCGTTGCTTTTGAAATTCGTCCAATCAAGGGAAAGTTTTTAAGCAAAGCTATTTATGAGAAGGAAATGTTGGCAATACTCCATGCACTTAAGAAATGGCGACCCTACCTAATGGGTAGACACTTCAAGGTAAAAACAGATCATGATAGCCTTAAATACTTTTTACAACAAAGATTATCCTCTGAAGAGCAACAAAAGTGGGTCACAAAGATGTTGGGTTATGACTTTGAAATCATCTATAAAAAAGGGAAGCAAAATGTGGTGGCAGATGCACTCTCAAGAAAGGATGAGGATGTGGAAGCATTGTTGTGCACCATTTCTATTATCCAACCAGATTGGATAAATGAAGCAAGGGAGGAATGGAAGAAGGACGAAGAGGTATGGCCACTTATTCAAAAGTTGCAAAAGATCCAAATTCAAACAATATTGCCAGAAATTGAAGAGGAAGGAACAATCATATTGGAACCTGGAGCAGTCACACAAAAAAGAACCCGACAGCTACGAAATCGATCAATTTCAGAGTATCTCATCAAGTGGAAGAACTTACCCGCTGAATATCCCACATGGGAGGACAAGAATTTTATACAGAAGCATCAAGAACTACTCAAGCGTTGAGGACAACGCTTTTTGAAGGAGAGGGGCATGTTAGGCCCCTATACTACTAGTGTAACCCCTTATTGTTATTAGTATAACCCACTTATTATATTGATGTACCCATGTAGTGCCCATATTGTTACTATTATGCCCCATAGAATCCCACTATTGTTATTATTGTGCCCTTACATTATTATTGTTATGTCGGCTCTGATTATGTTATGACCCCTTAGACTCCTATATATAGAAAGGAGGTATTTTCATTTGTATCATCCAATAATTGTTCATTTATGTAATGTAAAGGAGGTTGCCCCCTCGAAGAGGCTGAATTCTAAGGCGTTGATCTATCTTTTCTATCTTTTCTTGAGCTGGTTTCATAACAAACTTGCTTACAGAAATAAGATTTCTGGCCAACGTAGGAATATGTAGAACACTCAGAAGTGTTCTAACCCTTACACCTTGCAACTTCAACTTTACTTTTCCGTGACCAACGATTCTAGCCTTCCTATCATTCCCTAAGAAGACATCAGCACCATCGTATTTCTCATACTCGCAAAACCACTCTCTATGGGAAGTGAAGTGAAAGGATGCACCTAAGTCAATCAACCATGCCTCATGATCTACACGTGTACTTGAAGAAGCCAGGTACACATCCCCACCTTCATCTGAGGTGTTTTTCGCCTTTGCAGAAGGAGAATCATCAGATCCCATTCCTTTATCAGGAGCTTTATATTTATAGTCCCTTTTGTAGTGCCCTTCCATTCCGCATTTCCAACATACCACCTTTACAGGCTTTCCTGGAGATTTAGATCTCCCTCTAGATTTAGATCTCCCACTCAATGACTTATTTTTGTTTATGTTCTAAGACTGTCCTCATACACATAAGGCATCACCATTTTGGCTCTCCATATTTTTCCGTCTCATCTCCTCCGTCAGCAAGGATGAGACTATTTCATCAAACTACAAGGCAGTTGCATTACTACCTATTGCAATAACCAGACTACCCCATGAATCTGGTAGAGAACACAACAAGCTGATGCACTTATCTTCATTTGAAATTTTAATATCAACAGATGCTAACTAACTTACCATAGTATTAAATGCGTTCAGATGCTCTGTCACCGAATCTCCATCTTTCATCCTCAAGTTATACATCTTTTTCCATAGAAACAGTTTATTCACCAGAGACTTACATTGGTACAAAGTCCCTAACTTGTCCCACAAAGCCTTCGCCGTAGCTTCCCTTGATACATTTAGCAATATTAAATCTGAGACACACAATCGTATTGTGCTCTTTTCCTTTCGATCCAACTTCTTCCATTCTTCATCAGACACACCGGTTGGTTTAGTACCCGGATCTACTGCGATCCACTGATCTTTATCCACCAACAGATCTTCCATCTTGAGTTTCCACAACTCAAAAATCTGACCATTAAATTTCTCAATTTCTATCTGTCCATTGCCCGCCATTTTCTTTCACCACTAGAATTGATCTCGCAGATCTCCCACTGAATAAGGTCTACCACAGGCCCGAGAAAAACCCCTCAACAACAAAGGCGTCCCCTTGAAGCCAAAACAACTCTGATACCAAATGTAGGTTTTAACCCCATATAGAAATTACCTGCATACGAATTCTAAAACACATAAAATAAACCATGCAAGAGCATAACACATAAAACACATATACACAGAGATTTCCCTTGGATCCCAAAACCGGGACTACCAGCTTGATTTTTCATTATGTTCCTTTCAATGTTATAATACATATTTATACATGCTGAAACATCCAATACCATGGAATGAAAACCATCACGTCCAATACCATTGACCGAAAACCATCGCGTGCAAAAACATGTGCGAAAATCATGCGCGAAACCATAGGTGGGTGCACCCAAGCTAACACAGGTTCCAAAACCCCCCATAGAGTGGGGTTACCTGCACCACTCAAACCCCCTGTGAACACCCCGCTACGCAATCGGCGCAATGAATGAGGGGATCCGCCCCCCTCTAATCCCCCAGTTAACTACGTGGGCTAGTCGTGGAAAGAATATAACATAGCCCAACAAG
Source organism: Pinus tabuliformis (assembly GCA_031772625.1). Taxonomy (NCBI): domain Eukaryota; kingdom Viridiplantae; phylum Streptophyta; class Pinopsida; order Pinales; family Pinaceae; genus Pinus; species Pinus tabuliformis. The sequence goes on from CM062807.1 coordinate 780,480,097, forward strand.
TTTATGGTGCACATATTCAAATTTTTAAGGACTTCCATGGATAAATATGTGTTACACTGCAACTTTTATTCTTTACATATGGATGGGTATGATTTTGTTTTCCAATATCATTGGAGTGACTGAGTCGATATAGGCCTTGTGAATGTAAAAGGAAATTTCTGAAGAAATGGTACAAAGAGAAGAAGATTACCTTGCATGATAATTCCATTAGTAAACAAGTAGAGATTGAGGAGGCAGAAGAAGAAAAATCTAGAGGCACTAACACATCAGATGATGATTCATTGGAGGAAGCAATAATAGAAGACAAGCTAGAAACAAAAACCAAAGTAGGCACCACAAAAGGAACCAGACACCACTCAGGCACAATCAGTTGGGGAATCGAAGAAGGAAACATAGTCACTTAAGGCTTCTGCATATCACTACCCACATGACCCAACAAGACTCCAATCATAAATATAATAACTAGAAATATGGCACCCAATTAGCAACAAGGATGGAGGCAGTTGGAGGACACACAAAGAGTCATGCCACAAAACATCAACACATTGGAACCATAAAAACCACCTTCCATATCAAGCGAGCAAGGTAGTTGTTAAACAAAGTCTTCACCTTTCTTTTGGATGGACATATGCACACGCATGGTACCAGTACACTACTCTTTTGGGTAGATCCTATTATTTTTTTCTTCTAATGTTTTGGGGATGAAAGATGCTTTAAGGGGGTTGGAATGTAGTATACCTAGGGGAGGTTAATATGGGATACATAGGTGGGTACCCAAGGGCATAATGTCATGTAAAAAATGGGACCACAATTACTTAGTTTCATAAATAAAGTTCGTAAGTGGTAACCCACATTAATCATGATTGTAAGTGGTTGACCCTCATTATAAAGAGACCTCAATTAGTTGTTTAGTTAAGGATAGTGAACAAAAAGGCTATATCTAATAAATAAAGTGGTTAGCCTACATTATCGAAGGGACCATAATTCGTTAGGAAATAATATGATGTAAATGAAATAATCCCATGGTATTGGATGTATGGTATTAAGGGCTCATGATATTACCCACACTATTGTATGTATGAAGCCTATATAGAGGTTAGACACCCTCTATTGGAGATATGTCAAGTATTAGTTTTTAGAGGCAAGAATATGGCTTGTGGAGTGTTCTCCTTCCTTAACGAGTGGTTGTATGGTGTTACAGATTTCTCTTCAGTTTATATTATCAAATGTTTCAATCTACTTTCATGTTCATATCATACCCCCTTCCACTTATGTCATAGGGGGCGTCACCCCGACAACAACTAGAATCCTTGATCCTGAATCACCAAATCCATTTTGCTTGATTGATAGAGTGGAACTTGGAGTAGGAATACAAGTGCGACCCCCCCCCTCGGCACTCCCCTTCCATTTACGTGAGGTCTCATTTCCCACCCTCCCCCACCTACAATTCACTAACACCATCCATTTATTTCTATTGATAATAGTCATATATTGGAGGGGCCATGTCGATAGATATCAACATCATTGATGTTCCCCCTACACCAACGAGTGAGGTATAGTTCTGCCCAAGAGGATAAAGGAGTTAGGTCCCATGGGAGGAAGAGCAGAAGCATAGCCTAATTGGGGTTGGGCTTGAGGTGTAGCTGAATTAGAGAAGGACTAGGTTCAGAGGTGTAGGCATGGGGCCTGGGGCTGAATTGTATGATAGTTATGTGGGGTTATACCAAAGGTAAAGACACGACCTTAGCATGTGACAATATTAGTCTAGAAAGTTTTGTTAAAGTGGTAACAAAGAGAAGTTACAATTTAGCTTCAGATTGAGATATATAAATTTGTTGTGTCAAGTTGGTATTAGAGTGATAGTTATGCTCCTTGGGGATTAAGAGAAGGAAGAGTCATAATATTTGTAGCCTAGAAGAAGATTAAAAGAATGCTCATATAAGAGAAGGGTGAGTCAATAAAAAGGGAAAGTAGAGGGATAGGAGCATTAGAGAGTTAGTGTTGGAGAAGCATGTGAATAATTTCAAGCATGGGAACCTAAGAAAGTAAGAAGGGAAATATCAAGACACCAAGGCTCAGAACATAGCCAAATAATTTGGAGCCAGATTGGAGAAATGCCACGCAAGGAGAAAATATAGGAGAGTTTTTGAAGAAAGCATTTCAAAAAGTTGATTACCTAGTAAGTGTGAGGAGATTTAATAGGTAATCTAGTCTTTAAATTTTATTTTAAATATAGCAAAATGCCAACAATTACATACATAACAATAGTGGAAGAACATGTGATGCCATTAAATTTAACTAGGAGAGCTATACCATAGAACAAGTGATGTTATTAAGGATCATGGCAAAGAACCCTTGCAACAAAGAGTCTGTAAAAGAAAGAGAAATTAATCGAGTTGACGTTGAAACAATGAAGAGGAAAGAGGAAGTCCTCGAGACACATGAAGAGAACAAGTAATGGTTTTTGAGAGGTGATCAAAGTGCAACAACCAGAGGAGCAAAGGAAGATTGAGAGCTTCTAGAGGAGCAAACCTATGATACCAAAAGGCCAAATGATGAGCACCAGTATTGTAGCAAGAATGCTGCAACTCCTGGGGCTACCAACTTTACTTCATTAACCCGAGGTTCATAAAAATTTGGAGGTGACAGTGTTGTATACACAAATAGATACGATGGGTCCACTCTTTTGCCACTGATGAGCTCGGTGATAGACCACTAGGGTTTCTCAAACTAGCCTTCTATTGATTTAGAAGAAGTTTGATTACCAATTTGAGAAAGAAGAATTATACCCTAATTGAGAGAATTGAAATGTTACCAATTGCAGTAAAGAAAGACTAAAATAGATGCTTAAAACACATAACTCATCTAGCTATTTGTGAAGATACCTTGCTTCAAAATAATTCTAAGCTAACACATGTGAAACCCTACTAACCTAAGCATGCAATCTAATCTAATCAAATACTTAACTGCTGTGCATATGAATAAGCATATCAACCTTTTTCTTTTTGTCCTTTTTTTGTGAAAACATGAATGCTAATGCTTGTTGATTGTATGAAAGGTGGGTTAGGTGTGGAGAGAGATAGTTGTGATCAGTCAGATGTCTTGGGAGGAAAGCAGGGGTCTTCTCCTATCTTTTGTGATGCATTTCTCACAAATTGAGCTCAAAATAGGCAACTACAGGTCATCCTAGACGATGTCTATAGGATGTCCTAATTCACATACAAGACAGGAACAGGCTGAAAGCATGAGGAGTGATTTGGACAGTGGTATGGGGCTTAGGGAAGGTGAGTGAGGGAAGGAATAAGCCTAGTAAGTGGTTAGGACTCCCTCAAAACTGAAACCAAAGTTGTATGATGGTTGGATTTGCTCAACAAGCATGGCAAGTTGTCCTTGTGAAATAATAAGTCGGATTATGGAATTAGTGGATTTTGGTGATCATGGTTGGGTAAGGTTAGGTTAAGGCTTCTGATATGAGGTTTTCTTGCTTATTGAAACTCATGCAATATACACATCATTGTTGGAAGTTACCCATAAATCAGGTAAAAAAAAGAGAGGTTTACATCAACATAGGAAAGCATAATTTCATCATTTATTTTCCTAGTTCATGCATGGAAATGCTTGTAGCCTATTTTGAATATACCATGAAATCTAATACAAAGCTGAAGATATCAAAAATGAAAACTGCAACCTATCTTTGAAAACTGAAAGATGTTGACCTAGCTAGCAGAAAAACCCTAAATTTCATAAGAAACCATAGTTCTATCTTTTTGGGCTGAATGGGGGTTTTTCCACAAACCATGGTCCTTGAAGGAAGGAATGAGGCAAGGTCCACCTATTATTAGACCTTCCTTAATTTCTTTATATCTCTAAATCTATTGCTAAAGTTATGCACAAATGGAAGCAAACTAATCAAATTCAAAAATACTTCTAATGTAGCAATGCCAAAATCAACTCAATAAGTAGTCTATGAAATAACCTAAGCATACAAGTAAAGTAAGAGGAAACTCTACTACTAGGGTTGGGCCCTAACCCAAGAGATTTAGCCCTCTGAGTGAACTCAGTGTTGGATCAAGGGAATGCTCATTTCATTAACATATCAAAAAAATTACATAACAATGTTTTGTCACAATCCTTCAACTCAAAATTGTTTAGTTATCTTCCATAAAAATCTAAAATCCTAATCAGGCTATAGGCCTCCTTATTTATACAACTGAAGTTCCCAACAACTTCCTTAAACCTAGGGAGGCTTGGCGCCCCATCTCAGATAAACTAGTTCTTAACTATCACTAGATCGACTACCAATGATCCTCATGACTCGGCTAGTGTGCTTTGATTGAGGGATCTTCGAATGAGTGAGGATTTAATGAGGAAGATCCATCTCCTATAATCTCTCCTTCTTGTATCATTTGAGTTCCTACACCATAATTAGCAATAATCTTTCGTAATTTTCTCCAAAAAACCGACAATCAATGCACATTAGACCACTAGACATAACATCTTACCTTTACTCATCTCATTAAGAAAAATGTAATTAAAACATGTAAGGAATTATGAGAAGAGTTAATTTTAGTAAGCTTGGAGGTGTATTAAGGCCCATATATTTACCCAATGATGAGCCTCATCATCACCCCCTACTGAAAGTGTTGCTCATCCTCTAAGTAACTCAATCTATGTCCATGTACTTCATTGCTTTGGTGGCTTCCCTGACATCCCATGCTTTTGTTGTAGTCTCTTCTTCTTGTCAATAAAATCCTGCCTTCCTCTCTGTCTCTTCCTACTTCTTTCTTTCTTCTTCTTCTTTTATTCCTACCAACATTCCAACAAGCAATGGTGGATTAAGCCTCAAGCCAATCCAATTGAATTTGAGTCTTTGTAGTGCCTACTTATACATTGGGGTTCTATTTAGTGCCTCTCTCATTCTGTCAGGAGAATGAAATTCCTCGATTTTTAGGCTGTAAGGCAAAGTGTTTCATCTCCTTTGGCAGGCTTGCTAGTTGTCATCTCCTAGCAATCTGAACATGTCTTCAAAGTGTGTGACTGCCTGTTCTTGTAAAGAAATGTTCCATGGTGCAAGCTTGGGATCATTTGCAATGAGGTTGTGGGCGTTGATGACAACCATTGGGTTAGATTGTTCTCCTCTAATCATAAGGGTTTATGTCTCTTCTTTTGCCATTACCTTTTTCATCTTTGTAGCTCTTGCCTCCTCATGATTCATCCATGATTCTAAGGCCATCAATTGCAAGTCCCCTAGCTTGGGATTTGGGTCCCACACATTTAAATATGTCAAAGCCAAATTGTGTAGGTAAAACTCAGATATTTTTTCTCTATCTTCCAAGGTGCTTTGATCACAGAGATCAATGAGTTTTCTATAGTCTTAGAAGGGCATAGTTCCTCTTTATGCTAGGGTCTTTATTTGGAATTGTAGCCATTGTTCCCTGAGGTACAAAGCATAATACTTTTCTAGTGTCCTGCACTGGATTACCTCCATGGAAAAATTGGCCATAGTTTCCAATTGACTCTCCCTTTCATGTAGATGCCTCCTACTCAGTTCTCTTCCCATCTCTTGCAATTTCTCCTCCATGTGGCCTATATCCTCTACCCATTTTGATTTGGTGATTTTCATCCACATGTGTGTCCACGCCCTTTCTTTTTCAAGTTCAAAGAATAGGGGAATGGAAAAATTATGTGGTACCACCCTTCCTCTTTCAATGAACCTGTAGTAGGAGATGAGATTTGTTTGTGGGCTGGGTTCTTCCAGTTCTTGGCCTTGTCTCTTTGTTTCTTGCTTAGTCATTCCTTCCTGGTCTCTTTTCTATGTTTCCTATAGGTTTGATAGAGTTTCCTATAGGAAGGCCTCTACTTCTTGTAGGTCTGTCTGTGTCTCCTGTAGGATACATTTTCCCTTTGATGAGGCTGACCTTGTGACAGGCCTCCTAACATAGGTAACTGGAGACATGCGAGAAGCTTGTTTTGATGATCCTTCTCCATTTTTCTTTAGAGGGACTACCTTCTCTTGTTGCTTTGGTGAATCCTCAATGACAATTGGGGTTTTGGTGGGGTTTTGAGGTCTCCCTTGTCTAATCCTAGTGCTCTTTCCTGTCCTGAAGTACAATTGGTTTTTCCTTTGCCTCTTCCACTTTCATTTTATAGGTGTACTTAGGGAAGTAAGAGCAGTTGTTGCCTCTTTCTCTGTAGGATTTGGGGATACCCTTGGTGATCCTTCTTCATCTTTGTCTTGAGTTGTAGATCTATGTTCATCCTTTTGTCCTGTTTCCTCTTTTCCATTCTCTTCCTCATCCTCTTCTTTATCTTCCTCTATTTCTTCACTCTGTTCCTCTGTTTCTTCTTTTGTTTCCTCCTCTATCTCTTACTCATTTTCCTCCTCTATTTCTTATTCAATATATTCCTCTATTTCTTCTCCTTTTTCCTCTTTTGTTTATTATTCTCCCTCACTAGTAGTTGGGCTTCTTTCATATTCAGTAGCTTGAATTTCTCCTTCTGCCTGCATGCCTGTAAATGTTGTCCATGCAATAGGGAGTCTTAAGTTTTGTAGAGAATCTTCAAGGATGAGTTTGATCAACCCATAATGGGCTAGATATTGATGTTTTCCCTCTTGTACTTTTATGCTCATGTCTATCATTGATTTTAGAAGAAAATAGGGTATACTCAGTCTGTTTTGAGGAGGTCTACTCTCTCTAAATCTCAGTTCTTGGAGGAGGTTTTGTATAAGGATCAGATGTAGGAAAATAATTAGGAAAAAAGAAAACAGGGAATACACAGTTCTTGATGACATCACAGAAAAAGTGAAGGTGCCTAAAAATCATAATGATCAATAGCCAAAACATCAATAACAACCACAATAGCAATAAGCACCTCAAACACCTGAAAGTGGTGTTAGAAGATCTACCAGGATAAGCAGACTCCCTAAATGATACTCTCCTTCATTATATCATGTATTGTTGACTGATTCTGGTGAACTAGAATGTTATGAAGAAATAGTGCAGGTAGAAATCAGGAAGAAGTGGGAGCAAGCCATGAAAGAAGAGATGCACTCCTTAGCACATAACCAGACTTGGGAGTTAGTCAGGTTTCTTGTAGGTAAAACAACATTGTAGAATAAATGGGTTTACAGGTTGAAGGAAGAAGATGCAGGTAGAAAAAGGTATAAATCTAGACTTGTGGTGAAGGGGTCTACACAGAAAAAGGGTATAGACTTTGATGAGATATTTTCTCCTTTTGTTAAAATGACTTCAGTCAAAACTATTTTAAGTCTAGTAGCAGCTGAAGATTTGCAACGTGAGCAGTTAGATGTAAAGACAACCTTTCTCCATGGGTATTTGGAGGAAGACATATATATATATATATATATATATATATATATATATATATATATATATATATATATATATATATATATATATATATATATATATATATATATATATATATATATATATATATATATATATATATATATATATATATATATATATATATATATATATATATATGCAACAGCTACAAGCATATGAGGTAAAAGGGAAGGATAAACTAGTGTGCAGGTTGAAAAAGAGATTGTATGGCTTAAAACAGGGTCCAAGGTAGTGGTATCTAAAATTTGATAGGTTTATGTATGAACAAGGTTATACTAAATGCCACTTTAATCATTGTGTTTATCTCAAAAGGAAAAATGATGGACGTTGTATTATATTGTTATTGTATGTAGATGACATGCTTGTTGTAGGTTTTAACATGCAGGAGATAAATGTTCTCAAAAGAAAATTAGCGAACTCATTTGCAATGAAGGATTTGGGTGTTGGGAAACAAATCCTTTGTATGAGAATAACTAGAGACTGGAAGAATCGAAAATTAACATTGTCTCAGAGTGAGTACATAGAGAAGGTGTTGAAAAGATTTAATATGCAAGATGCAAAGCCAGTTAGTATACCTTTGGCTAGCCATTTCAGACTAAGAAAGGAGGTGTGTCCCAAGACTCAGGAAGAAATGGATAATATGTCTAAAGTTCCATATGCATCAGCAGTTGGAAGCTTAATGTATGGAATGGTCTGCACAAGGCCTGATACTACACATGCAGTGGGAGTTGTAAGAAAGTACATGAACAATCCAGGAAAAGAACATTGGATGGGAGTGAAGTGGATTCTCAGGTATTTGAGAGGTACCACAAATCAAGCATTATGCTTTAGTGGTTCAAACATTGCTCTATAGGGATATGTCGATGTAGATATGGCGGATGATGGAGATGATAGCAGGAGCACCACATGGTAAGTGGTTACTGTAGGTGGAAAAACTGTCAGTTGGGTCTCAAAACTGCAAAGTTTTGTTGCACTCTCAACAACGGAAGCAGAGTATGTTGCTTCTACAGAGGCTAGTAAAGAAATGATTTGGTTACAAAGGTTTCTGGATGAATTGGGTAAGAAGCAGGAGTTGGGCAGGTTATACATTAACAGCTAGAGTGCCATACATCTTACAAAGAACTCTACATTTCATTCCAAGACTAAACATATACAACTCAAGTACCATTTCATACGGTCATCATTGGAAGATGGACAATTGAAGCTGGAAAAGATACACACTAGCCAAAATCCTACAGATATGTTAACAAAAGTTGTAACCATGGAGAAACTGAGATTCTGCTCAATTTCAATTTGTCTTCAAGTATGATGAAGAAGATGAGAAATAGCTAGGTCCAAAGTGGAGTCATTTTCCAGCAAATGAAGCAACGTGGAGATGCTATAATCAATCTCCAAGTGGGAGATTATTCGGTGTGGAGCCTGATTATTTTCGTTATTTAAAGGTATCACCACATTGGACCCAAGTTCGTAATGTGGCGGAAACTCTTCCCATAAAATGTATGTTGCAAGTGGGGTCTAGGGGGCTGGCTGCAATCTTTGGGAGACCCCCCTGGAAGGGGATCAGGGGCAGTGCCCCCGAAGCTAAAAATAGATGTAAAATTGCCTTGTAAAATGTTGTAATCTCATAGTCAATCTGGACCATTCATTAGGCAAAGATCTGATGGTAGAAGTTATATTTAATTTAGGGATTTTTTTCCCTAGAAGGAAACCCCTCACTATATATGAGGGAATTGCATTGCATCTATGTAGATCTATATTCTAAGTGAGAAAGAAAGAGGAGATTATGTGAGAGCAAAGAGGGAATTACAGCGGATCTGTTGTAGGATGTATCTCTTCAGTTTGCTGGATAATATAAAAGGAAGGACTCGCTGTTTCTCCACGGATATAGCCCGAATTGTGTGAACCACGTATATCTGTGTCTCTCTTGTTTTATGTGTTTTCTATGTTTATATTTTTTCAATATATTTTATATGTTCCATTTCTCTGTAATATATAATTTTCTAACACGCCTAAGGGGTCCTCTAATTCACAACCACTGAAGAAGAGGAAAGGTTGGCTGTTTGAAGTGGTGGGGGTATTTGGTAGAGATTTCCCTAAGCTATCCCTATTCCTACGAGGCATGAAAGAAGTGTTTTTTTTTTCAAGCTTTAAGACTAAAACCATAATAGAAAAGACAACTGAATTGAAACTAATTGCTGAATGAAATCACTTGCAGAATGGAAAGGAAAGTACACCAACTTACAAATATCTTTGAAAAAATGAAACTAATAGTAGAATGAAAGAGATAAGAAATGGAAGAAAGAAAGCATAAATCACATCTACTCAGACACGTCCCCAACAACGGTGCGAAAAAGTGATGAGCACTAGTATTGCAGCAAGAATGTTGCAACTACTGGAGCTACCAACTTTACTTCATCAACCCGGGGTTTGTACAAACTTGGAGGTGACAGTGCTCTATACACAAAGAGAAGCAATGGGTCCACTCTTTTGTCACTACTGAGCTCGGTGACATACGACTAGGGTTTCTCAAACCAACCTTCTATTGATTTATAAGAAGTTTGATTACCAATTTGAGAAAGGATAATTTTACCCTAATTGAGAGAATTGAAATGTTACCTTCAGCAGTAAAGAAATACTAAAATAGATGCTTAATGCACATAACTCATCTAGCTATTTGTGAAGATACCTTGCTTTAGAATAATTCTAAGCTAACACATGTGAAACACTAACTAAACTAAGCATGCAACCTAATATAATCAAATACTTAACTACTGTGCATATGAATAAGCATATCAACCTTTTTCTTTTTGTCCTTTTTTGGTGAGAACATGAATGCGAATCCTTGTTGATTATATGGCAGGTGGGTTAGGTGTGGAGAGAGATGGTTGTGATGAGTTATATGGCTTGGAAGGCAAGCAAGGGTCTTCTCCTATCTTCCATGATACATTTCTCACAAATTGGGCTCAAAATAGGCCACTACAAGTCGTCTTATAGGATGTCTACAAGATGTCCTAATTCACCTACAGGATCCCCTGTTTTTGTAAAGGAGCATACCAAAAGCATAAGGAGTGATTTGGACAGTCATATGGGGCTTAGGCAAGGTAAGTGAGGGAAGGAATAAGCCAAGGAAGTGGTTAGTATTCCCTCGGAACTCAAACCAAAGTTGTATGATGGTTAGATTTTCTCAACAGGCATGGAAAGTTCTCCTTGTGAAATGATAACTCGGATTATCAAATTAGTGTCTTTCGGAGATCATGGATTGAAACTCCTGCAATATACACATCATTTTTTGCAGTTATCCATAAATCATGTCAAAACAAGAGAGGTTTACATCAACATAGGAAAGCAGAATTTCATCATTTATTTGCCTAGTTCATGCATGGAAATGCTTGTAGTCTATTATGGAAAAACCATGAAATATAATACAGAGCTGAAGATATCAAAATGACAACTGCAACCTATCTTTGAAAACTGAAAGATACCAACCTAGCTAGCAAAAAAACCCTAAATTTCATAAGAAACCAGAATTCTGTCTTTTTTGGCTGAATGAGGGTTTTTCCTCAAACCATGGTCCCTGAAGGGAGGAATTAGGTAAGATCCACCTGTTATTAGCATTTTTTGTATTTCTTTATCTCTCTAAAGCTATTGTTAATGTTATGCACAAATGGAAGCAAACTAATCAAGTTCAACAATACTTGTAATGTAACAATGCCAAATTCAACTCAACAAATAGTCTATGAAATAATCTAAACGTACATGTAGAGTAAGAGGAACCTCTCTTGCTAGGGTTGGGCCCTAACCCAAGAGCTTCATCTCTCTGAGTCAACTAAGTGGTGGATCAAGAGAATGCTCATTTCATTAACATATCAAAAAAATTACATAACAATGTTTTGTCACAATCCTTCATCTCGAAAGTGTTTAGCTATCTTCCATAAAAAAATATGAAATGCTAATGAGGCTCTGGGCCTCCTTATTTATACAACTGAAGTTTCCAACAACTTCCTTTAAATCTAGGGAGGCTTGGCTCCCCATCTCAAGTTAAACGGGTTCTTAACTATCACCGGCTCGACTGCGAATGATCCTCATGACTCGGCTGCCTGGAACTCCAAGCTAGTGTGATTTGATTGAGGGATCTTCAAATGAGTGAGGATTTAATGAAGAATATGCATCTCCTATAATATCCCCTTATTGTCTCATTCGAGTTCTTTCACCTTAATTAGCCATAATTTACTCCCAAAAACCTCCAACCAATGTACATTAGACCACTAGACATAACATCTTACTTTTACTCATCTCATTAAGAAAAATATAATTAAAACATGTAAGGAATTATGAGAATAGTTAATTTTAGTCAGCTTGGAGGTGTATTAAGGTTGATATATTTACCCAATGGTGAGCCTCATCACCAAGCCAGAGGAGAGAACCTCGGTGAAGTATCTTGTGGAGGGTTGTTTGTAGCTCATAGTGAGAATGGAGAAGCTCATAGAGAAGGATAAAGAGATGGCCATTGATGGTCATGTTAAGGGTTCAAGTGAAAACCAGAAGAAAATGTAGAAAGGTACCAAAGTAGATGGCATCATGAGAGGAAAGTTACAAGGAGTTTGACAGTGGGGTGAAAATGTGAAATTGAAGAACACATTTAGGTGGTTTGTTACATAGAAAAGTTTAAATTTTTTTTATTTCTAAACTTCAACTAGTAGAAAATTTGAGAGAATTGTCCTACCTCTATACTTATATTTTTTCATGGAAAAATAACTAGAAATTTTTTTTTGTTTATTGAACGCATATACTTCAAAATTTTAGGAAAGTATAATGATTGATGTAACAAACCATCATGGTTTGTAGAGATGGTAATTCATTTTGGGAAAAAAATTATATCATCACAATCTACACAGATTGCACACCAATATGGACTATTTCATGGGAATTTTTAGATTCAATCACTATGCTTTATCATTTCATGAAATAGGGTGCGACAAAAAAATGATAATTTTTCAAAGCATTCGATGATCTATCAATTTTCATTTTAATGTGATCATTAATAAGTCAGTTGAAAATATTGTTTTGAAAATGACATGGAGTAGAAGTACAAAGTGAATTTTCATATGATTCGGTGTTTCTATTTTGAAGTTCTTGATTTTTCATTTCATCTAATTTTCAGAAGTCCCAAAATCTGCAGTGACACCGTTAAATATAACATTATTAATAAATATCAATCATTCATGAAAATGAATAAAACTTATATTATTCAAAACTAGATTCGCAGCTAAATCCAATGGTACCAAATGCATTACTAACTATTAAATTTGGCAGGGATTCGACTCCTCTGAAGTATCTATTTCCTAAGAATCACCAATTTTTTCCTAATTTTTGTTGACCGAAAATTTTCAGTCGAGAGTGGAAATAAAACTCCCAGATGAGAAATTTAAAACTCTTGGAAACATTTTTTTTGTAACTTTGGTTTCCGGTAACCACTGAGAGTTTTTTTCAATTAAATCTCGACCGAGAAAAAAAAGCCAATAGTTTGGCCAAAGAATCTCAGTTGAGAGTTTACTGCTTTATAAATTATTAGATGGAAAACTAACACCTTCTTGGCCAAGCGTTTGGCTAGAAAATCTCTTCGCTGGCCAAAGTCGCAGCTGAGAGTTTGGTATCGAGAGAATTCTATGTCAAAAAAATTGCAAAACTCTTAGCCGAGAGATTTGCAAAGAATCTCTCCTCCGAATGACCCTATAATATTATTAACCAATGCACCTATTCCTTATATAAAACTTTTTGCCGAGAATCATATATATTATAAGTGAAAATATATCATTAAATACAAGAAATTGTGACGTGCGAACATTAGAGCGCAGAGTGCGAATCTTAGAGCATAGAGTGCGAAGTAACATAAAAATTATATTTAAGGTAGTGTAAAATATGTTTTTTTATTAGGGAAAACAAGATATGAGTTTTTTCACTATGGGAGAAAAACCATTTTTATTTTAGAAATGACCTTATTTTATTGTTTTTACATGGAAATTGAATATTGTTATCTTTTACACCAAAAATAAATATTGAATTTTTCCCAAGAAAGAGGATATTTTGAATTTTGTTTTAATAAGGGATATATATATATATATAAAATCAAAAAATGACTTTTTTTGGGGGGGAGAAGGGGCCTTCTTTTTATGTTCTTTTTATGAAAAATGAATGTTGTTATTTTTTGCTATAGAAATTCAATAATATTTTTTTTCCTATGGAAAAAGATATTTTGAATGTTCTTTTCTAAGAAAGAAGATATATTGAAATTTATTTTAGATTAAATTATGAATCACCATTTTTTTTATGAGGGATATGAGGAAAAATAAATTTTGCAATTTGTGGAATTTGATTGTAGCATACATTATAATTTTGCTTTGAGATATTTGAATTTCTCTTGAATCTTTTGTAGTATTAAAATATTGAACTTGGTTTCTCTTTTTTGGAAATAGATTTTAGATTTATAAATTTTTGAACATAGGAAACCAAATGAATTGTAAATGAAAGTATGATCGCATTAGAATTGATTTATAGGAAAAAAAATCAGAAACTATAAGAAAAGAGGAAAGCACTAAGGGAAAATGGAGAGGCTAAAAGAAATGTGGATGTACCAAATAGAGAGACTAAATGAGATGTGGAGATACCAAATAGAGATATTAAATGAGATGTGGGGGTACCAAATAGAGAGCTTAAAGAAGATGTGGGGGTACAAAATAGAGAGCTTGAAAATATGTGGATGTACAAAATATAGAGTTTGAAAGAGATGTGGATTTACATGGAAATGATGAGGAAATGGAAAATGTCAATGAACTTGTGGACAAAAATATCGATAGTACTAGTGAGTCAATTAATGTTTTAAATTTTGATTTTTGTAATCTTTAGATTAAATTATATTTCAAAGTCTCATTATAATCAAATTTTAATAATGTTCAATGTACATACATGTCAAGTAAATTACAAATTTATATTTTTGTATGCAGGGACAAAACCTAAGCCACAACAGGATCCTACCACATCTAAAAATATACGAGAATTAATTGGAAGTTACAAGAATGTTGTCTTTGATGATAAATTTCTAAATAATATAGATCCAACTAAAATCGAAGAAATGGGGCCATCAATGAATGACCGAACAGTTTGAAATAAAGTAAATGTGACGATCGATTTTTTTTAAAGGTAATTCTATCATAACACAAGCTCAAATGTTACATAAAATTTTAAACACAAATATCTAAGAAATGAAATTCAAATACTAGGCATTAGAGATTCAAAATAGGTGTAGGTAAATGAGTTGGTATGAAAAAAATATGACATCCACCCCTGGCACACTTGCAAAAAATCAATTACGAGATAGTAGAAGCACTTGTAGATCATTATCAACATATATTATCATAAAAGGAACTACATCAAATTGGTTGATGTCAATGGCAACAAGAATGTACAAAACATCAATACAAATTATATGGAAGTGTAAAAAAATTAGCATTGAAGTAAATGATAATGATGAACTTGGATGTTGTGCTAATATCTGTAGGAAATGCTATCAAGATAGACTTCCAGATAATGTAAAAAAAAGAGTGAAAGAGTTTTTGGATTTGAATTCCCATGTGTCACCATATCAAAAGGACAATGTGTGACATTGTATATATATAGGGATTTATCATATTCATGCCAAACATAAAACACATGTCAGTAAAATGGAGTTATTCTAAAATTTTATGGAGAGTAATGTTGATGTGAATATTTCCCTTAGCACATTTGTGAAGCTTAAACCATGGTATGTCAGTCCTATCATTGTTTGTGACACATGTTGTTGTCCATAACATATGTAATTCCAATTATATTATGATACATTTTTAAAATTCGGCATATAATGTTGGTCTAATGATTACACCCCTCCTTCAAGTGTTTGTGAATTTTTATCTAAAATATTATGTGCATGAGAAAATGACCAATTATTTTATAAGAAAGAATTTATTGGTAGAAGAAAATGCAAATAATGTTCTCATTTGACACTCTTTGATGCTAAGTATCCCATTGATCTCAGTGATTCGCAATTGTCAAATATCACTGTGAAATGGAAAAGATATGAATATGTTATGTACATTGTCATTACAGATTGAACGACAACATCAAGAAACATTAATTTACTTAAAAAATGGCAGGACTTACAGTTTAGAAAATCATGCGATGTGTTCCCAAAAGGAGAAATATTATTGATGCTAGATTTTGCTGAGAATTACACATTCGTTTCATGTCAACGAGAAATACAAAGTGAATACTATCATTCTAATCAGATCTTCAACCCATGCATATTTTGTATAAGAATATAGATCTTGGTATCGATGGTTCTAATAGTAATGAAAATAACCGTGAAGTGATTAAAGAGTACCATTTATATATCAGTGATGATCATACACACTATACATGTTTTGTTCAACATTGTTTTTATATTCTTTATAAGGATTTATTGAGACGAAAGATCACTTTTAAAGAACATTGGGTATGGTCAGATGGTTGTGTTGGTCAATTTAAATTATCACAATAATTCGTATGGTTGTCTTACCTTCATAAGAGAATTGACATTCATCATACATGGAATTTATTTGAGACATGAGTGGAAAAGGAGAGAAGTATGGTGCTAGGGCATGCATAAAATATGCACTTAGGAGGCATTAATTGAATCAAGGGGCTTCCCAATTTGTAGATTCAAATGATGTTGTTAGCTATTGGAAACAAAATTTAAGCCATGTGTCGAATCCAAATATCACTCAAGTGCATAGGTAAGTGTTTATCTTTGTATATATATATATATATATATATATATATATATATATATATATATATATATATATATATATATATATATATATATATATATATATATATATATATATATCTGTGTGTGTGTGTGTGCATGTCTCTACATGTGTGTGGGTTTGTTTTTAGAATGAAAATATATATTTATAAATCACTAAATGTCACTTATATGAGCTTTTTTTTGAAGCAGTTACTTTTGGAATATTTCGATGGGTGATTTTGATATACCAATGCCATATAATTGTCAACAAGTCCAAGGAAAAACATATTTTCACTCCAATAGAAGTGATAATATGACAAATATAGTGCATTATTATTTATTGTGATCCACTAAGTCAAAAAGCACACTATTATGAGAGTTTAATGATCCTTCAAATTATAAATCTCCAGTTGGTTTAGTGATGTTAATGGGGCATCTCTTTCAAAAAGTAAAGAAATGTAAAGACCACATTATTTTTCAAGACTACTAGCCATATGTTAATATGTGCCCAATATAATCATATGATCATAGTAGCTTGGTTGCAGTTGAAAGAAGTGAAGAATAGAAAAAAACGATGACAATGGATATCATCGATAGAAGATCATGATACCATTCTTGCAAATTTTCCACTAACACATTTCATGTAAATGGAACACATTTTTCAATGAATTATTCTTTATATACTTATGTGTATGTGTAAATTATATTAAATCTATTATTTTTTCGTAGATAGTTCCCATATTGAGCTATAAATTTATAGCGTAAATGTTATACGTTGTCTTGAATTTAAAGAAACAAAGACTTGTTATATTGTTATATATTTCTTATATTGTTATATAACAATATTAATGAATAATAATAATAATATTCATTAAAATTATTATATTGAAATAATAATGTATTTTTATCTTCATTTTTTGTTATTTTGAACTATATTTGAGTCTTATATTAATAATTTTTTAATCAATACTAATAATAATAATCATTAATATTTTTATATTGAACAACTATGTATTGTTATCTTGATTTCTTGACATATTGTTATATATTTTATTGTTATATTGTAGTATTTCTATATTGTAACAACATAACAATATTAATGAATAATGTTATCTAGAGGTATAAAATGACTTATTGAATTTGAAAATGGGTTGGCATCTATTCAATGAATTACTAGAATAGAGGATTGTCAACTATAAAATGTCAATTCATAATTTATATTCATTAATATTGTTATATTGAAATAATAATATATTGTTATCTTCATTTCTTTTTATAGTTCTATCTTGATTTCTTGTTAAATACATTTCTTATATTGTCATATTAAAGTATACTATAATATTGTAACAATATAACATTCATATGAATGAATAATGTTATAGGTAGTGAAAGACATTGAATTTGCAAATGGGGACAACATCTTTTCAATCAATTAATGGAGAAGATGATTGTTAACTATGAAATTATAGTTATTCATGAGAAATATTATTCATTTATATTTTATATTTTTATTTAGATAAATTACTATTCACTAATGTTGTTATATTGTTATATGTTTTATTGTTATATCTCTTAAATGTAGCATCATACTTTGATTCCATGGTCAAAAGTTAAACCACATTCTACTTTTTACAAAATTGGACTATGGATTTAGAGCCAAGATGAAATATAATGTTAGATGTTGAGTTCCTACAATTTCTATTTCGAGCCTAGAGTGAGTCAACATTACAAACCAAATCATTCACTTCATTATATAAGGTATCTCATAACAAAAATAAGTGAAGTACATAACTACAAGTTGCTAGTAAAATAGAGATATATTGGATGTACTTGAAATGAAAATAAAATAATTTTAGTTATCTAGAAAGCTTATTCTAGTGCACTAAAAATAGGAAGAAGAGAGAGGAATAAGAATTCAAATTTAAATAAAAGTGTGGACAAATAAAAGCAAATTGGGAAAACTATAAAGTAGTGAAGTTACATACATGCAAAATACAAAATTGAGATATATGGAAGATGGAAAAAGACAATTAATCATTTTATATTTTTAAATTGGAGTTGGTAAGACAATTTATTGGTGGACAAATATTTAATCAACAAAATGAAAAGATAAGAAATACCATGACAAGTTATGCAAGAAAGGGAATGAGCTTCAATTTCAGAATTATTGACAAAATATTTGGCAACTAAATAAGGAGGTACATAAATATTCAAGTACTATTTTTAATTTTTATATATGTTTAAATACTTTGACAACACTTAAATTCTGAATACATGTAACATCCATGGAAATTGTATAAAAAGAGAAATAATCATTCTCAATTGTACATAGTATTTTATACTAAATTAATAGGGACCCTTGATATATTAAACAATTTTCTCTATGAGTTTTAAATATCGATTCTAAATGATGGATTTTGCATGAATTAAAATATCGCAATAATAAACATTAGAGAAACAATAAAAATAAGGTTAGATTTAAATAAGGTCATAATAACAATAACTATAAAAGATCACAATAACATTAAAATATCACAATTTAACAATGAAGGAAATAAATTATAGAGAAACACAACAACAACATTCTCCAATGTATTATAATTTTATTATAAGTTTTACATATTATTTACAACAATTCAGTCTAAATGTGTCCTAGATAGAAATCATTCCTCCCAACTACCCTAGATAATCCCAATTAACACAATAAAACTGGTTTTTACCAACATTACTCATCCAAAATCCAATTCATGGAAATAGAAGATACACATCTTCCTGCATACAAATATTGGTGCAATTAATGCAACTACCTACATACAAATAGAAAAAACCATAAAGCCATACGATGCATATATGTTGCCTGAATACAAATATAAAAAGAATATCAGTGCTACTACTAGTTGCATAGAAATATAAAAAACCATAAAACCAGATATGGTGGTGCTAGCTGCATTCAAATATAAAAACGCATAAAATGATATGTTTCATCCATACCCGCATACACATATAAAAAATCATGATTCCTGGTATAAGCTAGCCGATACAATAATAGTAAGAAATAAAGTATAATATATGGAGCAGGGATGGTGATATGGTTTTGAAAATAAATTATTTTTTCCTTGGTAATAACTTTGATTGTATCCATGAAAGGTAACAAAAATATTTTCGCCATTTTTTTGAAATAAACCACTGGATTGGAGATTGGATACAAATTTTTTAGCAAATCTAATGGCATATAACTATATAAATCCACACAATTGTAGAAAACTAGTGTCAAATATCACGGTTCCAACTAATTGGTTGGTTAAAACAGATACCTAGTACAATTCAAATGGAATGGAACCCAACTATATAACCATATGTATAATTCAAATGGAACCCAATATGTCAAAAGGAAATGGAACGCAACTGTATAACCATGTGTATAATTCAAATGGAGCCCAATGTGTCGAAATGCCTTAACCTTAAAGTTATGCTTCTTAAAATATGATTTTTTTCTATTAAACTCATAAATAACCAAAATAGGTCAATGACACTTTATCGATATGATCAGAACTAGAAAGGCATTATTATTTTATTACCAGAGCCCAAGGTGCAACATTGGGCTGCATGGGTAGAATAACAACCACATTAGTGAAATTTTTAACATATTTTATGGAGAAATCTGACACACAGGATGGTGAATGGAACGTGCACACCAAATGTTTGAAAAATGTGGCAATGATATGTAGTTTGTCAAAACACATTTTTTCTAGGAAATTTTTAGAATGGGAGAATGGAAGACGCATGAGAACTATTTAATATGATACCAACGTGAGGACAAGTTTCCCTTTCATCAACAATTTTTCCTCCACAATATTGTAGATTCTATAGTTCTTCTTTTAACAATGTAAAACCTACCTTAGGGAAAAATAGCAAAAAATATTGGTGGGAATGTGGAAATTCACTAGTTACGATATGCAAAATGTTGAAACATTGGCTTTACGCATCAAATGTTTAACACAATTCCTTATAGAAATGTGGTTCCATATATGTCCATTATTTCGATGTATTGTTAGGTCCCTATACTACTTGTGTAACCCCTTATTGTTATTAGTTCAACCCCCTTATTATATTGTACCCATACAGTCCCCATGTTGTAATTATTGTGCCCCATAGAAGGCCACTATTGTTATTGTTGTGCCCCTACAATATTATTGTTATGTAGACTCTGATTGTATAGGGACCCCTCTGAAAGGAGGCTTGTCATTTGTATCATCCAAGAATTGTTCATTTGTGTAATGTAAAGGCGGTTTCCCTCTCGAAGAGGCTGATTTTGAAGTCGTTCATATATCTTTTCTATCTTTTTGTGAGCTAGTTTCATAACATTTGGTATCAGAGCTTTGGATTCTAGGGTTTTGCTGCTCCAAACAGGTCATCATGGAATTTTCATTATATTTTTTTTCTACGAAGTTTCAGAAGCTAACAAAAAAACCCATTTGAGCTGAAATCATTATAAACCTCGGGTTAGAATTTCAGATATTGTATCACTATATTTTCAAAGATAGGATCTAAGGAATGTAGAGTTTTTGCAAGCTCTAGAATTCCATGTCAAACAGGTCATCATGGAATTTCCGCTATAATGTTTTCTATGAACATTCAAACTCTAAAATTAAAACCCATTTGCGACAAAATCTTGATGAATCATGTGCCCATGTTTCAGATCTTGTTGCACTATATTTTTGGCCATATGGTCCAAGACATTTAGGGTTTTTGCAGGCTCCTGAATTACATCCCAAACATGTGATCTTTGGAAACTCGTCATAACATTCTCTCTGAGCATCGGATTGAAATTTCGTCAGAAGTTACAGAAACAGGATGGACTGTAATGTTGTGTGTGTGATTTTCAGGTCTAAATTTCGAAACATGATCACTTGTAACCTCATACAAGTTCGCTTTACTAAAAAATATATAATCAGGTCATCTTGGGAGATTGGGCATAGCTATTTCTTGGATAGTTGAATTTCGATCAGACTGGTGGCATTGGAACGAGGACGTAGAGGGCTACTATAGGTTTTAATTTTAGACCTTGGAGATATGAAATTTCAAAGATACAATAGATTCAAGATCGATCTCCTAAAAGCAAGAAACTAAATGACTCGAATCAAGAAAATAGAAACTCCTAGTAAGAAAAATTGGAGGGATGATTTGAAGAATGTGATCAAAGATATGATCAATACGATAAATGGTATAGAATAAAAATTGAATGGTAACATGGAATATTTGAAGGAAGACATGTAAGGTTAGAAGGAAGGTTGGACAATGTCACTACAAGAAAAGCTTCCTAATGCTGAAAAGGTAGTATATGAAGCTCATGATGAGAACAAAAGAAATGTTAATCATGATTTTATAGACTTTAACATTGGATTGAAGACCCCCCATATTCCAAATATATATATGAGGAAATTCGATGGCAAGGATTTGGTAACTTGGATACTACAGATGGAGCAATATTTTGATCTACGTGATGTGCAACTGCCACAAATGGTAAGTATTGCATCTTTATATTTAGAACTGAATTAGTTTGTATGGTATAGAGGGATTCGTTCTCGTAAAAAACTTGTCACCTGGTCAATTTTCACGGAGGAAATGATAACACATTATGATGATATAAATAACAACACCTTCTTTAGCCAATTCATAAATCTGAAACAAAAGGGTTCAATGGCAGAGCAAATTTAGGACTTCCAAAAATTGAATATAAGCGTAAACGATATTCCAGAGAAGTGTATGATTGAATTCTTCATAAGGAATTTAAATGGTAACATTGAACATGAGGTTCACCTTTGGGAACTAGATTCATTGGAGAAGGTATACAGGTTGGCGAAAAAAATTGAAAGAAAAATTGTGGCAACAAGGAAGCCTAACACTCATAACTATAAAGATCGAATTGTTGTTTCTCCTAGCCTTTCACTGCCTACAATGTTGATGCCACAATAATTGGAAGAAAAAAGAGTAAAAGGGATTTGTTACAATTGTGATATAAAATACACTAAAGGTCATAGGTGTGCCAAGAAGAAATTAATTTACATAGATGGGGAAGAGGAGCAAGAAAAGGAACAAGAAATGTCAAAAGAAGAGGATATACACTAGGAACCAATCCTAGAGAAAGAAGAAATGAATATAACCATATCCTGTAATGCATTGACAAGAATTACCACTCCTCAAACTCTCAAGATATAAGGGCATATGAAGCAGAAAAAGGTAATAGTGTTGATTGATTCAGGTAGTACCCATAATTTTATTTCTTGTAAGATAGCCAAGGAATTGAATTACTTCCTCTATCCAACGCCAGAGTGTCAAGTAATGGTTACAAATGGAGGAATGATAAATTTCTCTCGAAAGTTCCGTAATATCAAGCTATCCATGGAAGAATAGGTCTTGAATAGTCCAATGCTTTCCATTCCAATGGGTGGTGCAAATGTTGTATTAGGAGTCCAATGGCTACAATCTTTGGGTACAATAGCTTTTAATTTTCAAGAACTTTTCTTGAAATTTTTTTGGGAAGGAAAGGAAGTTGAATTAAGGGGTATCGCATTGAAACCGAGAAAGATAATCAACTCTAACAGTGTGAAAAATCTTCTAAAGAAAGAACAATGGGGCATAATTGCACAATTATGCTCACTAAAGGTTCCCACATTGAAATCATCTATTTATCCAAATCTCCAAAACATTTTAGACAATCATTCCAAGGTATTTGAGACTCCCCAAGGCCTGCCACCTATTCATGATCATGATCATGCTATTCATTTGATTCCAGGAAGTGTTCCCCCAAACATCATGGCTTACATATATGCATATGCTCGAAAGAGTGAAATTGAACGTATGGTTGCAGACATGCTAGAGATTAGTATAATTCAACCTAGTCAAAGTTCTTTCTCTGCTCTGGTGATATTGGTACACAAGAAGGATAGATCATGGTGCATGTGTTTGAATTATAGGGAGCTCAACACACTTACTATTAAAGATAAATTTCTCATTCCTATCGTTGATGAATTATTGGATGAATTACATGGAGAAATTTACTTCACCAAGTTGGATCTTCATTAGGATATCATCAAATCAGAATGCGGACTGAAGACATTCCAAAAACATGATTTAGAACTTATGAGGGTAATTATGAATTTTTGGTAATGACTTTTGTTATGGAAATAGTTCAAAAGCTACATGGAAACCCAAAGATTATTGTAAGCAATACAGATCCCATTATCATTGGAAACTTTTGGACATAATTATTTTCTTGTCTGGGTACTCAGTTAGCTCATAGCTCATCTTATCATCCTCAATATAATGGGCAGACTCAGACAATGAACAAATTTTTGGAAGGATATCTTTGTTTCTTTGTATTTGGTAAAGAAACACAATGGGTCAAGTGCTTGCCTCTGACTAAATGGTGGTATAACACTTCCTTCCATACTACAGCAAAAATGACCCCATTTATGACACTTTATGGATACCATCCACTGCCCATCACATCATATTTAAAAGAATATTATAAGGTTCAAGAAGTGGAAGATAACATCAAGCATCAACAACAAGTTCTCAGCCTCTTAAAGGGTAACCTCACTTTGGCGCAGAATATAATGAAACAAGAGGTAGATCAACATCGTAGTGAAATATGTTTTGATGTAGGTGACTGGGTCTTTCTACGACTACAACCATGCAAACAAATGTCCCTCAAGAAAGCTAAGAAGGATAATAAATTATCACCAAATTATTATGGTTCATGCAAGTTGTTACAAATGATTGGTACTAAGACATACAAATTGGAGCTTTGTTATGAAACCACCTCAAGAAAAGATAGAAAAGATAGATCAACGCCTTAGAATTCCGCCTCTTCGAGGGGGAAACCTCCTTTACATTACATAAATGAAAAATTATTGGATGATACAAATGAAAAGACCTCCTTTCTATATATAGGAGTCTAAGGGGTCATAACATAATCAGAGCCGACATAACAATAATAATGTAAGGGCACAATAATAACAATAGTGGGCTTCTATGGGGCACAATAGTAAAAATATGGGCACTACATGGGTACATTAATATAATAAGTGGGTTGTACTAATAACAATAAGGGGTTATACTAGTAGTATAGGGGCCTAACATGCCCCTCTCCTTCAAAAGCGTTGTCCTCAATGCTTGTGTAGTTATTGATGCTTCTGTATAAAATTCTTGTCCTCCCCATGTGGAATCTTCAGCAGGTAAGTTCATCCACTTGATGAGATACTCTGAAATTGATCGATTTCGTAGCTGTCGGGTTCTTGTTTCTGTGACGGCTCTTGGTTCCAATATGACTTTTCCTTCCTCTTCAATTTCTGGCAATATTGTTTGAATTGGGATTTTTTGCAACTTTTGAATAAGTGGCCATACTTCTTCGTCCTTCTTCCATTCATCCCTTGCTTCGTTTATCCAATCTAGTTGGATAATAGAAATAGCACAAAAAAATGCTTCCACATCCTCATCCTTGAAGAGTCTTCCCATTCGGTAAGGTCGCCATTTTTTAAGTGCATGTAGTATTGCCAACATTTCCTTCTCATAAATAGCTTGCTTGAGATGTAGCAGTAAAAATACCCAATCACCTACATCAAAACATTTTTCACTACGATGTTGATCTACTTGTTGTTTCGTTTGATTTTGCACCGAAGTGGCGTTATCCTTTAAAAGTTGGAGAACTTGTTGTTGATGCTCGATGTGATCTTTCACTGCTTGAACCTTTTTCTTCTTGATATGTCCTTCTATCTCTAGAGTTTGAGGAGTGGTAATTTTTTCCAATCCTTTACAAGATATAGTCAGATTCATTTCTTGATGCTCGATGTGATCTTTCACTTCTTGAACATTTTTCTTCTTTATATGTCCTTCTATCTTGATAGTTTGAGGAGTGGTAATTTCGAACAATGAATTACAAGATATGGTTGGATTCATTTCTTCTTTCTCGATGTGATCTTTCACTTCTTGCACCTTTTTCTTCTTGATATGTCTTTCTATCTTGAGAGTTTGAGGAGTGGTAATTCTTGCCAATTCTTTATAAGATATGGTCTGATTCATTTCTTCTTTCTCTGGGGTGGGGTCCTGGTGTATATCTTCTTCTTTTTTTGTTTCTTGATCGTTTTCTTCCTCCTCTTCATATTCTATGTAAAATAATTTCTTCTCAGCACACTTATGACCTTTAGTGCATTTGCTATCACAATTGTAACAAAGCCCTTTTTCTCTTTTTTCTTCCAATTGTTGTGGTGTAACCCTTGTAGGTTGTGGAAGGCTAGGAGAAACAACACTTTCATCTTTATAGTTGTGAGGAGTACACTTCTTGGTTTCCATAATTTTTCTTTCCACTATGTCACAAAGCCCTTTTACTCTTTCCAATTGTTGTGGTGTTGCTCTAAAGAAGGTGTTGCTCTTTGTATCCTCATAATGTGCTATCATTTCCTCCGTGAAAATTGACCACGTAACAAGTTGTTTACGAGAACAAAGCCCTTTGTACCATAAAAATTGATCTGGTTCTAAATATGAAGATGCAATACATACCTTTTGTAACAGTTGTACACCATGTAGATCAAAATATTGCTCCATCTGAAGTATCCAATTTACCGGATCCTTGCCATCAAACTTCCTCATCTTGCTTTTTCTTGATTTTAGGAGCTCGACTTTGAAACGACTGTAAATCTGTACTTTCGGGTCTTTAAGTTCTGAAATTATGACTTGTAGTAGCCCTCTGCGTCCTCTTTCCAATGCCACAAGTTTGACCCAAATTGGATTCTCCAAGGAAGAGTTATGTGAAATCTCCCACAGTGACTTGATTATAGTCTAGTTCAGTAGAGCGAACTTTTACGACGTGCCTCGAGTCACTGTTTCGACCTTTGGATCTGAAAAACACATACAAGAAACTACAGTTTGTCCTCTTTCTATACCTTCTGATGAAATTTCAATCCGATCCCTAGAGAGAAAGTTATGACGATTTTCCCGGGGTCACCTGTTTGGAATGTAATTCAGGAGTTTGCAAAAAGACCAACTTCCTCACATCATATCTCCGCAAATGTAGAGCGAAAGCTCTGAAATTCGGACCCAAGGTTCAGCACGATTTGTTATCAAATGGGTTTTTTTTGCGACTTCTGAAACGTAACAGAAAAAAAGTTATAGGGAAAATGCCATGATGACCTGTTTGGAGCAGCGAAACCCTAGAATCCAAAGCTCTGATACCAAATGTTATGAAACCAGCTCAAGAAAAGATCGAAAAGATAGATCAATGCCTTAGAATTTAGCCTCTTCGAGGGGGCAACCTCCTTTACATTACATAAATGAACAATTCTTGGATGATACAAAGGAAAAGACCTCCTTTCTATATATAGGAGTCTAAGGGGTCATAACATAATCAGAGCCGACATAACAATAATAATGTAAGGGCACAATAATAACAATAGTGGGCTTCTATGGGGCACAATAGTAACAATATGGGCACTAAATGGTTACATTAATATAATAAGTGGGTTGCACTAATAACAATAAGGGGTTATACTAGTAGTATAGGGGCCTAACAAGCTTCTTGCATCTTCCCGAGTGCCTAAAGAAGGTTATAGGTAAGAAGATCCCAGTTCAAACAATATTTCCATAATTTGAAAGAGAGGAAGGAAAAATCATATTGGAACATAAAGTAGTCATAGAAATAAGGAATCGACAACTACGAAATTGATCAATTTCAAAGTATATCATCAAGTGGAAGAACTTACCCGCTCAAGATTCCACATGGGAGGATGATAATTTTATACAAAAGCATCTAGAACTACTTAAGCGTTGAGGACAAAACTTTCTGAAGGAGAGGGGCATGTGAGTTCCCTATACTACTACTGTAACCTATTATTTTTATTAGTTCAACCCCCTTATTATATTGTACCCATATACTTCCCATGTTGTTATTATTGTGCCCCATAGAAGCCCACTATTTTTATTGTTGTGCCCCTACAATATTATTGTTATGTAGGCTTTCTTTGTATTGGGACCCCTCTGAAAGGAGGTCTTGTCATGTGTATCATCCAAGAATTGTTCATTTCTGTGATGTAAAGGAGGTCTCTTCCTCGAAGAGACTAATTTTGTAGTCATTTATCTATCTGTTACACTAAAAAATGTCACCTTGACTACTTACAGTTAGTATGGCTCAAATCAACAGTCATGCTACCCTCTTAGGCAAGTCTCATGCCTCTGTTATCCATCTCAAACTCAAAGAAGAGAGAAAGTCTTGTAAAAACTATGTTTATCTCTGGGGTCGCAGGTTCTCTCTAGCCTTACCTGCGGGGACGCTGACCATGTTCACAAAATCTGCGTCCATGGATGCTCTGTATGTTAAGGGACAGGTGCGTCCCTCTGTAAAAGGCAAAATGCGCGAGTTTTATCTTGAAAAAGTTACTTGTGGTTACTTCTAGGACATTCTAGAGGTCGGTTTGATGAAATGGATGCGCCTCCAGTTGGTTCATGTATCTCTATTAAGGGGGAACTTATCCCATCAATAAGGGAGCTATCCCACCCAAAGAGGGGGATGATCCCATTGATAGTGGACCTGAATAACCTCTTTACAGCACTATAAATAAAGGCATTGAGCCAGAAGGAGAGGAGGTTGGAGCTATACATTTTCTTTGGGTAAATGCTGCAGGATTTAGGTCTTCCATTAGAGCCTTTGTGAGGAGAGATTGTCTTCACTTGATTCTACTTGGGAGAGGGTGAGCTTTGTCAAAGTAGAGGAAAACCCTTGATGGACCCTGGGAGGAACTTGCACAACACCAAGGCCAGGTTGTAAGAGTTTCTTTGTTTCGTTATTAATACAAACTGGTTTATTTTTCTCAATAGCTTGTGTTAATGAGTTATTTCATGTGTTCCTTGGTCTGCATGTTGAATATATGTTTTATTATATGAAATGCAAGTGCTTGGTAATTGTTTGATTGTTTGTGGTTGCAGGAATTGACTTGAAGGAGGAGCTCATCCGGATCGTCAAGAACGGACTTCAACAACAGCGTTTTGGAATAAGGTAAGCCTAAACACTTGTAGTTTTCATGTTGTAAAAGGTGTATTTAGAGAAAGATCACTCCATTTTGTCTTGTTTGTCATTAGAACGTCTTAGACTTCTAGGAAGGTCAGTCGTGTCCGCACCCTTGACAAATTCCGTGTGACAAATTGGCGACTCCACTGGGGAATCCATTAATGAGAGAGTCTTTTCCTTTATATGAACTTTGCTTTGAGAAAATCATTTTTATTTTCTGGTTTTTGACTGTGAGAATTAGTATTTGGGTGGCTTAGCTTTAGATTTAGTTAGATTTGGTTTTTCTTCATTTTTCCAGAAGGACGCACCCTCTGAGTACTGCACAGTGCGTCTTTGGACGCGCTGTTGCCGTCTGCACAGAGCGGGGCCGCACCTGTGACAACGGGTTGCCTGCGTCTTCCTGTAAAACTTAAGAAAATTCCATTTTTGCTTCAAATTGCTTTTAGATTTTGTTTTTTCTTAGTGTTTTCTGCCCAGATCCTTTAGTACCCTGTCAAGAATTTTCACCTGAACTTGTTTTGTGAGCTTTGAGTGTTTTAGTGGTTTTCAACGAAGTTTAGACCTAGGGTTTGATTTTTGGAAAGGCTTTGTAGTGACTTTGATAGTAGAAAGTTGTCCAGCCTTAGATCTCTCTGGTTAGTCAACCTTCTTAGAAGTCGGGCCTGTCGTAAAGTCTCCTTGTGTGAGCAACTTGCCATTTGAGTTGTTTTGGGTCAAATTTCGAATTGCTTGTTTATAAAGTATTGATTTCCATTTTACAAAAAGAACAAAAAGATTAGAGTTTTGTTTTGGCTAGTTTTTGATTCTGCAATAAGCTAGTCCTTGATTTGATTGTGATCAAGTAAAACACCTTAGAAATAATCATTGTTAGTTTTGGCCTCGTTAAGATTGCTTAGAGTAAATTTGCCTTTAGTTTGCTTATGAGTGCATTTTCATAGATTTTAAGAGTTGTTAAGATTGATTTTTGGTTATATTAGATTTATTTGCTTTATTAAAAGAAAAATACAAAAACATCTTCTTAAAAAGTCTTGTTTCAAGTAGCTTTTTGTTTTCGAAAGAAGAAAAGAGTTTTTTCGTGCATGTAAAGAGAGGTTATGTTTTTATGCTTGGAAAAGACAAACGAATTGTTTCTTTGATTGTCTTCAATTAAGAAGTTGCTTTTATAAAGATTGCATTCTCTCAACTTTTTAGTTAAGCAATTCATCGAAAAAGTAAAGTAGTGGATAAATCATTCTAGGTGCATTTTGTAGTGGTTTCGAGTCGAGTCAACACACCACTGGTTTCACTTCCATCACCTTTTGACTTAAGAAACAACCTTAAAAGTAACGCTTAAATTAAAATCAATCTAGTAATCTTTATTTTTCTAGGGCTCTGAAGCACCAACATAGCTTAGGCTAGGGTCTTGGAGTAGGTGAGTACTTAACTCTCCAAGACTACAAAACCAAACAGATAGTCTATCTTGAGTAGAACAAATCCAATTGTTTCAGTTACATTCTGGGAAAGCTCCTCTTAAAGGAGAAGCACGAGCTCGTGTCCGAACCAGTGAGGGGATCATTCCTCCCTCGTTGGGAACGACGCCAGGCAGTACGTATTACAAACGGTAAACCTCGGATTAACCATTGTCGAGGAGCCAGGGGTCACTTATCGGTAAACCTTGGATTGTTGTCAAGGAGCCGGTAAGGGGATTGGAGCTTGCTACTCTGCCCTTGCGTGCTGTCGGAGTTTAGACTGTTCCCCCAGGTGTAATTGTTGTGATTGGTAACCTTAGTGGCCATAATATCTAGGATTCTACCCAAGGTGACGGTGGAGGGAAGGTCCCACTGTACCTGGAGCAGACGTCGGTTATACTCACTTGGATTTTCTGGGGGGTTCGCTTCACTTCGAGACGGTTAAAGTGGAGGAACTTGGTCCAGTCTATTCATTAAGCAGGTTGCCGGGGTAACTGTTCCACCCACCATTTCTGTACTGAATCCTGCGAGGTTGGGCCTAATCACCAACTAGCGCTTTTGGTCCGGAAGACTACTGTTTGTGTGTGGTTTGACGCTCTAGATTATTTAGGCGTGTGCTTCAAATTTGTTTGCTTCTTTAGAAGACTTTAGGTGGTTTGATTTGAAATTTTTACTTTGTTTTCGTGTGTTGTAGTTAAAATCTTTAATTGTGGCGGAATTACCGAGACAGTCCCGTAGACTTCGGGCAAGTCTCCTGAGATTGTTACCGGAATAGATTTGTTAAGAAAACTCCGTAAATCGCGGGGTGAATCTCCTGAAGACATTCCGGGTCATTTAGAAGGGTTAAAGGTCCTTGTAACTCCTCCTAGTGGCAGTAGAGTAGGATCACCTGAAGAAGGAGAATTTTCCTTGGTAGTCCATCCAGATTACCAAAGTTTAGAAACAGGTTACAATCCCGAAGCTGTTACAGTTTCCGAGCTTGCTGGTAGTTTTTCATCTGCCAGTGAAACAGGCGAAGAACCTGAAATTTCCGAACCTGTTACTCCAACTCCTAGTGTTCCTGATTCACCAAGAATAGAAAGAATTATCACCGAAAATCTTCCTGTTGGATTAATTGCTATAGAAGAACTTGTTCCAGAGGAAGAAATAGGCGTTTCTGATTCTGAAGATCTAATTACCCTTGATCTAAGGGAGCGTGAATCCATCTTTTACAGTCCTCCTAGAAGTGAATCTTGGTACCTTGCATTAACCAATTTTTTAGACAACTCAGTAGGTTTTTCTACACCTCGTACTCCGGTTCCACCTAGAGGAATTCATTCTCCTGTAAATATGTCTGGTCAGTCATCTGTGTTTTCACAAAGTCCTGAATCATTTTTACATGGCGGTCCTTCTGTTCCTACTGGGTATCAATCACTTTCTGGTACCTTTGCGGGAGCATCTCCTCAACCCGTTGATCATGGGTTATTAGTTGGAAACAGTGGTAATGTACCATTGAGTATAGGTGACGTTTATATGATGTCAGGTTCAACTCCCATTAACCAACCTCAAGGTGGCCAATTACCGCCTGGGGGGCAACCTTCGTTAATGCCTGGGGGGCAACCTCAAGGTACTTCATTCGTGACTGGGGGGCAACCTCAAGGGTATCAACCCCAAGGGTATCAACCCCAGCCTCAATATGTACCCCAAAGTCAACCTCAGTATCAATATCAACCTCAAGGATGGCAACCTCAAGGATGGCAACCCCAAGGGTATCAACCCCAAGGGTATCAACCTCAAGGATACCAACCTCAAGGTCAAGGTCAACCCCAGTATTCGTATTTACCTCAAGGTTATCAACCTACGGGTCAATACCCTGGTCAAGGTTATCAACCACCTCAAGGGCAATCATATGGGACTGCACCTTACAGTTATCAACCCTATCCTCAATACGGCTATGGATCTCAGTATCCTCAACCTGTTACGAGTCAATACCCTGGAATGTTAACATGGGATCCGTCACAGGGTCAACAGATGTCGCAACCAAGTATACAGTCGGTACCTCAAGCAGGACAACCTGCAGTTCCTGGTCCACCCCAGCAACCGCAACCTGTCCAGTCAAGTGTTCAGACCCCTGTAACTTCTGTAGTTACTCAGCCGCCAATTGCACCTGGTACTCCACCTCACACGGCTGCAGCAACTACCGCTTCATCTACCATGCTTACTTCTGGAGTATCGGCAGCTCC
Organism: Pinus tabuliformis; assembly: GCA_031772625.1. Classification (NCBI taxonomy): domain Eukaryota; kingdom Viridiplantae; phylum Streptophyta; class Pinopsida; order Pinales; family Pinaceae; genus Pinus; species Pinus tabuliformis. The sequence continues at coordinate 780,512,022 of CM062807.1, forward strand.
GGTTTCTACTGTCCCTGTAACCACTCCTCAGACATCTGTACCGTTGTCTGGACCCACGGTTCAAACCACAGTCCAGATGCCTGCAGGCCAACCTGGTACAAGTACGGTTGTTACTACTCAACCTCAATTTGTTCAACCTCCGTACCAGGGACAGTATCAACCTGGGCAAGCTGCCCAACAACCGGTTTACCAGTATCAACCGTATCCTGGGTACACTTATCAACAACCTCAGCAACCCCAGTACGGTCCGGTTAATCCTGGTTTTCCAGGAGGATATAATATCCCAAATGCGACTCCTGTTCCTAGTTATCCTGGATATCCTCCTCCTGGGGCTGGTATTGTGACTCAGAGTTTTAGAGATCCTAACCGGCAGTTACCGTTTATTGCGACTTTAGATTTACCCGACTTGACGCGCCTAACGAACGATCCAATTCAATATCTTCAGTTCTGGCCGCCAATGCCAAATAAGTTGCCCAGCGATATACCCAAGTTCGAAGGTAAGTCTGGAGAGGATCCGTCTAATCACGTGATGACTTACCACCTCTGGTGTGCATCAAATTCCATCTCAGATGATTCCATCCGCTTACGTCTTTTCCAGCGTACACTCATTGGTCTCGCAGCCAAGTGGTACATTGAGTTACCACGGGCCTCTTTTTACAACTTTAGCCAGTTAGCTACCTCGTTCTTAACTCATTTTCAGTTACCAGTCAGATACGATAATGGTACAGAATTATTAACTTCGCTAAAACAATCGACATCCACGTACATTTCTGATCACATCCATGAGTGGAGACGTCGAAGAAGATTAGTGAAAGTTTTTATCCCGGACCAAATCTTAGCTGAATGGTTTGTCAAATCATTATTACCAAGAATTACTGAAGATGTAGCTAAGGCCGGAGTAGTTACTGAGGAGCAAGTCATTGCTCAGGCACAATACCTTGACTTAGTTTACACTCAGTCGGGTACGTTACACGAGAAAATTCCGGATCTTCCAAAGTCAAACCAAATCGCTGCTGCTCCTTCGGGATCTCATGCCGCTGATGGTATGATTGGTATCGTGACTACGAAGAGTAAGAAGAAGTCTTCCAAGGCCTCCAATACTCCAATTATCACTTTGCCTGATTCTCCGACAGGAGAGTCTTCTCCTCCTGAACTTACCGCCGACATTCACGCTGTAGAGTCATCTACGGCCAAATCAAAAAACGGTGGAAAGAAGAAAGGAAAGAAGAAGGCTAAAGCAGACAAGGCTCCAAAGGAGAAAACGGAAAAGTCGGAAACCAATGACGAAAAACGCAAACCTCGATATCCTTGTCTTATTTGTGAAGAAGATCATTTTACGAGAGACTGCCCTCATCGGGCCGAGGTAGTGAAAATAGTCAAAGGTTCTCCCACTCCTGCTGTGTTAAAAAATCCATTTCCAGAGCAGGAGAATAAGATGATAGGTTCTTCTTCGAATGCCAGTGAAGAACCCATTTTGATGATGTCTCATGTCAGGATTGCGACTCGATCGCAAGATTATGGTAGTAAGGCTCCTGTTGATGGTAAAGAAGCAGAATCTTCTCACTCTAACCCATCAACCTCAGCTCCTGGTTCCGATCCACTACAGATCGAAAAACCTAACCCAGACTTAGTGATTAAGCCGCCCGCCAAGGGTGTACTTCGAAGGTCTGCTTTCAATCCACATGCGAGAGCAGCCCAGAATTACAACATTGTTGAAGACTTAGCTGTTTCACCTTCAGCAATGTCGGCACTCGAAGTGCTGCAATCATGTCCAGCGCAACGAAAATTGCTTTTGTCGGCTATTGGAGCTGTCGATGTTCAGGACCCGAACCTAATGATCTTTGATCTAGAAAGTAGTACACCGCGTCTCCCCCATCAAATGGCTTTCCAAATTCCAGTGATAGTCAAAAACAGGCCTATTCATCGGACTGTGATTGATGAGGGAGCTTCTACGTGTATTATGTCGATTCAATGTTGGAGATCGCTTGGTTCTCCTTCGTTGAACCAATCCCCCACCATCCTTAAGGCCTTTGATGGCCGTGGGTTCCGTCCGTTTGGTATTCTACAAGAATTGCCTATAGGGGTCGAAGGTAAAACCGTTAGTCTGGATGTGGAAGTGGTTGATGCCCCTCTAGACTACAACCTTCTTTTGGGTCGAAGTTGGTCATATGCTATGACAGCGGTCGTTTCATCGGTCTTCAGAGTCATTAAGTTTCCACATAACGGTAAGATCGTGACTATTGATCAGCTGACATACTTTTCATCCGACCCAACCTCTTCAGAAACTATCCAGCATGTTGGTAAAACGACAATCCCTTATAGGGACATTGGTGTAGGTTTAGTTAAGGATTCCGGTTTACTGGGAACTTTTCCTCTCCCTCCACTCAATGCAGACCCTTCGTTTGCAACAATTCATATGATCACGTCAGAAAACATTATTTATGATGATCCTTGGTATGTTCCCTCTGACTCTGAGCTAGACTCACTCGGTGATGTTATGCCGTTGAGTCCGTATGAGATTGCTTATGAAGCTCTTATGTCTTTTACCGACTTTCATTCAACCGAAATCGACCAAATGAATGTGGTCAGTGAAGAGTCACTTTTCACCTCACCCTTAGAACGGATAACGTTTCCCGAAGAAGTGTCATCTGACGAACAACTTCGCGAAATCCTAAGTGTAGATGATCTACCATGGGAAGATCTCCATCACAGATCTTCGTTTTTACCTAAGGATGATGCATTTGAAAATGATTTTTCATCTATCTTTACCGCTGAATATGTCAAAGACGCTCAGGATCCAACGAAACATTCTGATTCAGAGCTGAATTTAGGGAATATTTCTCGTACTATTCCCATTGATATTTCAGTGAAGCCCGGAATCGAGGAGAACATTCATATAGGTGCCGCATGTACTGAAGAAGAAATCCAAACTTACAAGGCCCTATTCCAAGAATTCCGCGACGTGTTTGCCTGGTCTTACGAGGAAATGCCGGGAATTGATCCTGCCATTGTTGTTCATGAAATCAAAACCTACCCGGATGCTAAACCCATTCGGCAACGGTTGCGTCAGATTCACCCTCGAAAAGCGGCTGCGATTAAAGCAGAAGTCGAAAAGCTGTTGAAAGCAGGTTTCATTTATCCGATCCCGTTAACGGATTGGGTATCGAATATTGTTCCCGTCAATAAAAAACAAGGAACAATAAGAATCTGTATCGACTATAGGGATATCAATCGAGCTTGTCCAAAAGACAACTATCCTACGCCTTATATCGATCAAATTATTGATGATTGTGCCGGAAGTGAGATGTTTTCCTTCATGGATGGTTTCTCAGGCTATAATCAAATCAATATTCTACCTGCCGATCAACCAAAAACGGCATTCATTTGTCCATGGGGGACATTTGCTTATTGCAAATTACCTTTTGGACTTAAGAATGCCGGGGCCACTTTTCAACGGGCAATGTCTTATGCATTTCATGACATCAAGCACATTGTGCAACCCTATCTCGATGATTTGCCTGCTCATTCTTTACAACGAGCTGATCACCTTGTCCACCTACGAGCAATCTTTATGAGGTGTAGGCATTATCGAATTCGGTTGAATCCCCACAAGTGTGTTTTCTGTATAGAAACAGGTCGATTGCTGGGATTTGTTGTTTCAAAAGCCGGCATTCGCGTCGATCCCTCGAAAGTCGAGGCTATCATCAAATTGCCTCCTCCTTCGAGTTTGCGCCAACTCCAAAGTTTGCAAGGGAAAGCGAACTTTTTACGCCGATTCATCCCAAACTACGCCGAGGTCACTAAAGGTTTTACACGGTTGTTGAAACAGAACGCACAATTCTTTTGGGACGAGATTGCCCAACAATCTTTTGATGCACTGAAACACGCGTTGACCCATGCACCGTTATTGCATCCTCCCAACTACAACCAGGACTACTTCTTATACCTCGCAGCTTCGCATTCCACCATTGGAATGGTGTTAGTTCAAGAAGATGAATTCAAAGCAGAGCATGTGATATATTATCTTAGTAGAACCTTAAATCCCACTGAGTTAAAATATTCGCATGTGGAGAAATTGGCCCTGGCAGCCGTTCAAGCTGTCCAGCGTTTTCGTCACTACATTCTTCTCCGCAAGACTACAGTTATTTCGGATTGCAACCCTATGATTTATATTTTGACAAAACAACTGCTAGGGGGCAAGTACTCTAAATGGATTGTTATCCTGCAAGAGTTCGACTTGGAGTTCGAGAAGTCCAAGTCTAAGAAATCTTTAGTTTTTGCGGAATTGATGTGTGATTTCCCGAGTGCTGACACAGAGACTGTGGCAGAGGAGTCCATTGCGGACGAATCTTTGTTTCTTATTAGCACTTTAGATCCGTGGTATGGGGATATAATCATCTATCTCCAAACCCAAACCTTTCGGCCTGAAGCTTCCAAGGAAGACCGTCGAAAAATTCGGTTTCGATCCCAGCAATACAGAATTATTGGAGATACACTTTATCGCCGGGGGGCAGACTTAGTTTTTCGACGTTGTTTAACTCACGAAGAGGCTGAGAGAGTTTTGAATGATTGTCACTCTGGAGCATGTGGCGGTCATATGTCTGGGTATGCCACAGCTCAGAAGGTGTTGCGCGCTGGCTATTTCTGGCCGTCTATGTTTAAAGATTGTATCCTTGCTGTCAGAACATGCCACAACTGTCAAGTGTTTGATCGAAAGATGCGCGCTCCACCTGCTCCTCTCCACCCTATAATTGCCGCTGGTCCATTCGCCAAATGGGGCATTGACTTTATTACTTGTAACCCTCACTCGGCCGGGGGGCATGCGTATATCATCCTCGCGGTTGATTATTTTACAAAATGGGCCGAGGCGATGCCTACATTCGACGCAAGCGGCAAGACAGCTGCAGTTTTCGTATTCAATCATATCATAACTAGGTTTGGTGTCCCACAAGCAATCATTACTGACCATGGGAGCCATTTTCGAAACGTCATGATGACTGAGCTTACAAGCCAGCTTGGTTTGCGCCACGATAGCTCTACTCCTTATTATCCGCAAGCCAACGGTTTGGTTGAGTCAATCAACAAAGTTCTAGTCATCATGATTCGACGGATCATTGGTATCCATCGAACGAATTGGCATAACATGTTATTTTCGGCGCTATGGGCATATCGAACTTCAGTGAAAAATTCAACAGGTTTCACCCCTTTCCAGCTAGTTTATGGCTTAGAAGCTGTGTTACCTATTGAATGCGAAATCCCATCACTTCAAATGGCTGTCGAATTACTTCCAGCTACTTCCGAAGAGGAGAAACGGTTATTATACTTGGCTAAATTAGATGAGACTCGACGTGACGCTACTTTAGCTATCGAGACTCACGCGAAACGAATGAAAGCTCAGTACGATAAAAATGTAACCCCTCGAAGTTTTTCGGAAGGAGACCTAGTACTATTATATGATCAAGCTAACGATAAGCTAGGTGCCGGAAAATTCGTTCCCATGTGGCATGGGCCCTACATTGTAAAGCGAAAGCTAGCAAAAGGGGCTTATGAGTTAGTTGATTTTGATGGGGACTCTTTGGGTAAACCCAGAAATGGACTTTACCTAAAGAGGTATTATGCTTAAAATGATGGGTATGGAGAAATTTTTAGATAGGTTAGATTTCCTTTCTAGCTAGCAAGTGTGTTAGTTTAGTCAGTGTGCTTAGCTTAGCGAGTGTGGTTTTTCGTCATTATTCTGGCTTATCTTGGTTTTACTCTTGATATTGTAGATGTCGACGCCTCTCCAAACATACATTGGATTTGCTGATGGTGCTTGTCGTAATACACGGAATATCTCTTCCGCAGCTTGGGTTATCTATTCGCCCTCTGACGAGTTAGTTTCTATGCATGGGGTAAGCCTCGGTCAAACAACGAATAACATTGCAGAATACAGTGCAGTGGTTGAATTATTATCCGAATCTATTTCATTTGGAATTCGACGTTTGATAGTGAGGTTAGATTCTGAACTTGTTGTATTACAGCTTAATAGAGTTTATGCCATTAGAAATCCTGTGTTATTAAGGTTGTTTTTGAGAGTGCGTCTCTTGGAACGTGAATTTGATTACATTGAATATCAACATATTCCAAGGTCTTTGAATACATTAGCAGATGCAATTGCTTCTCGAGTGTTGGACAGACATTTACGATAATCATGCAAGTAAATTTAAAAACATTTCATCACATATGTTAAACAAGATAAGCCGGTAATAGTGATATATATAGATAGAAGTGTGTCAAAAAATATATACATCGTCTTCGATCATAGGTTTAAAACACCTTATGATCGGCAAAATGATAGTACAAAAAGTCAAAAATGTCACATGTGACTACAAAAGTGACTAGTCAATCACTGGTGGTGCTCTCTGTACGACACCACTGCGCGGGCTACCTTACGCAAAAATCTCCTAAACGGTCCAGGGACCGCGACTACGAAGCGCTGAAGCCTGATAGGAATGTCGTCCATAGTAGTCTCAGGTATATCTGCCGTGAGACGCTCTAGATCATGCTCCAACTCAGCTAGTACTTCTGCTGTCGCATCCTGTGGGGCCGGTACCGGTGCAGCTGGATGTAGTCTATCATAAGGCCGGAGGTTGGCTGGACGCTGTGGACCAACATCTGCATTTTGAAAGATTTACTATTAGTTTTGAGACGATATATATAAAAAATACAAAAAATACATAACTAGAAAACTTGTGAAAATAAAAAGTACCTCTGTCGTCCCATTGTTCTCCCTGTGGAAGAACCATGTCCGGATCACCTCTGAAATCCATTCCGGCATACGGAAAGTCCTGTATCACAAAAAGCTGGCCCTCTAACCAGTCAAAATAACTATCTGAGAATCGAACTACTGTCGCGCCCTCGTCAGGATGCCGGGCCATCACCGCAACCCATCGTATCAGCTTTGGCTGCTGAGGACCCAAGATATCAACAGTGAGTTGCTGAGGGATCAGCATTGGAATTCTCTCCAAGGCAAAGCTCACGACTATAGGCCCATATCCAAAAGTCTTTAGTCGTCCGTTCTTTGCCTTGGTCAGTTGGCTCTTCATATGAGCCGACACAGCTTCACACCAGTTGAAAATGGTGCCTTGGTAACAGTCAATTGCCATCCGCATTTGGGATCCGGAAGCAATGTGTAAAGCGGCCGCGCCGCAAATTCTGGTAACCGTGAACGCTATGACTTTGAGTTCCGGTAGAGTGATGTGTTTTATCTCTATGCCTTTTGAATGGTGAGCCCCACGTGTGCACCAATCCTCGCGGAGACTATCAAGGGATTGGCCACCCGGCCTAGTCCCCGCAAGACTGAGTTGCTCACCTCTGTTTGGCAAGCCAGTGAGAAAGTATACATCCGAGGGCTCTATCTCGAGCTGGTGCCCTCCTATGTAAAAGCATTGTTCTTGTACGTTCCATCGCTCAACCAGCCATTCCAAGAATCTTACCTGGCCCCTCATGCCCGGTATGGTCCAATATTTGTATAATCCGCATGCTCTTAGGGCATCCAGGGAAGGTTGATGATTTATTGCAGCTTCATCTTCCTCTACATGCTCTCTTTCTCTCCAGTCTAACATGATTAATGCCCTGCATATCAAAAATAGCAATTAGAAATTAATTTGGGAATTTTTGGTGGTTTTTTGAGAGAGTTGGGGTTTTGAAATGCGCGTTTCTCGGAGGACGCACCCCGGCTTTGTAGCACAGGGCGCCCGGACGCAGCTGGCCTGAAGGCGGGCTGCGTCTTCCGACCGTTTTCCCGTATGAGAAAAAGTCGGGGGACGCAGGTCACCCGAAGGGCACCTGCGTCCGCCGAGAGGCGCATTCCAAAACCAAAACCCCCCCAAAAAATGAAACTAAAACCTAAAAATTGATTCTAAACGGATAGAAATGCAGAGTAGGATGTGTAAAATACCTGGATGAGACGGCGTTCGATTCCGACGGTCAGATTTTCCGCAGCGACCACGGGAAGTTTCTTGTCAAAAGCTCCTTTTTCAACCTCAACAGTGAAACGGTAAAAATGACATGGTAAAAGGTCTTTTTATAGGTTTTTTGGATGAATTAGTTCATTTTTTACCATGAAAAGATGTTTTTGAATGTATTTTTGCCTATTTTAAACAGGTATGAGTAATGTGTTGCTTTTGTGCAGGACAAAGGGATTTCGAGGGAAATTGTAATTTTTCACAAACAAAAATATCAGAGTCATCTTTTAAGCCCTTTTCTGACTCCTAAAACATGAAAAGATCGCCGAGTGTTTCTTTTTCACTCGTTAAAACGGAATTAAAAGACGGTCCCCTTTTAGCTCTTTTCTGACCGCAAAATCAGGAAAAGATTGCCGGGTTTTTGTCGTTTCGAACTCGATAAGGAAATAAAACGACGTGTCCTTGATCGCTTTTTACTTTTCAGGTTAACGACACTATGAAAGTACTCCTTGGTCGCAAGATCAAGCGGTTCCCCCAGGTATTATTTTATACTTTTTCGGGCTTGAGGGACACAAATATACGAAAAAGTTCAACGTGGAGTCTCCTTTAGTTTTTTCAGACTCTCTAAAAATGAAAAACGCCGAGTTTCTCCTATACTGGACTCGTTAAACTTTTACAGTAGAGGACCTGTTCAATTACAAACAGGAACGAACCACTCCTTCCTAGGGTTCGAATTTAAACTAGGTTGGACTCGTCCGAAGGATGAGCTTATAATCAAGCATATGTTATCCTCCTCAAGCTTGTTAAAAATAAAGAGGTACTTGCCAGAAATGGTGGGGGAAAAGAGAGAAGAATGAACCTGTTTGTCACCTTTATTTCAAAAGAAACTTTATTACCACTCTTGAACACGACACTTTTTCATTCACCTGGGTTGGGAAATCTTTTACCTCACAGTTGACCAAACCACTTTGAAAGTCTTTAACCGGGTTCCGGGTTTTAACTTTGAGTTATTCGTCACCAAGCCATCTGTTGTGTCGTTATGTGTTCAAGAGGTCTGCAAGCAAAAAACTTTCATCTGCAAAATACTTGTCATCCATTTGACCATCCCTGAGTCAGTCCTTACAGCAACATTTCTTCAACTTGAACAATGATTTCGTGTTGTGGGCTTGCCTGCAACGGGTCGCTTTCTATCGACATCGACACATTATCTAGAAAGATGACTTAGGAATCGACAGTACCTTGAAGTCTGCATGCATCAATGGCAGGTTTCTCGCCTTTGACGTCAGTTTACATCATTGACTTTCGATCAAAGGATTCCGTGAAGTGTTCGACATCAAAACATCTATTCACATTTCACGGGTTGTGCTTGGTACTTTGAGAACCATTGACATTACTGGTGGTTTCTCTCACGCTTGTTAACAGTTTACATCATTGACTGGTAATCAAGTGGTTTCTACCATGTTCGACATCGAATCATTTAATCACATGGCTAGAATCGTACCAATTCGGGAAGTAGAAGTGAAGACCCTGGATCTAGTTTCTACCATCCAGGCTGCGAGGAGTTTTGTATTCATTATCTATGTAGACTAATCATAAACAGATGGCTGCGTCCATACTGTGTCTACAAAAGTCTATTAAAAATGATGTACTGCAAGATCATTCCTGTATCAGAATAGTTAGTCCATTAGTTAAAGTTTTGAATCTGAGTATGGGAATGCCTACCTCAGTGATGATATAATCTTATCCATGTATTTTGTGTTGAAAATTGCAGGTTCCAACCAGGCCATCCACAAGACAATCCTTGAAATGATAAAGCGCTTCACCCTTCCTAGAATTACAAAACCCTACTCTATTCCAGGCTTCGCACTTTAGGGGGCAATCTGTTACACTAAAAAATGTCACCTTGACTACTTACAGTTAGTATGGCTCAAATCAACAGTCATGCTACCCTCTTAGGCAAGTCTCATGCCTCTGTTATCCATCTCAAACTCAAAGAAGAGAGAAAGTCTTGTAAAAACTATGTTTATCTCTGGGGTCGCAGGTTCTCTCTAGCCTTACCTGCGGGGACGCTGACCATGTTCACAAAATCTGCGTCCATGGACGCTCTGTATGTTAAGGGACAGGTGCGTCCCTCTGTAAAAGGCAAAATGCGCGAGTTTTATCTTGAAAAAGTTACTTGTGGTTACTTCTAGAACATTCTAGAGGTCGGTTTGATGAAATGGATGCGCCTCAAGTTGGTTCATGTATCTCTATTAAGGGGGAACTTATCCCATCAATAAGGGAGCTATCCCACCCAAAGAGGGGGATGATCCCATTGATAGTGGACCTGAATAACCTCTTTACAGCACTATAAATAAAGGCATTGAGCCAGAAGGAGAGGAGGTTGGAGCTATACATTTTCTTTGGGTAAATGCTGCAGGATTTAGGTCTTCCATTAGAGCCTTTGTGAGGAGAGATTGTCTTCACTTGATTCTACTTGGGAGAGGGTGAGCTTTGTCAAAGTAGAGGAAAACCCTTGATGGACCCTGGGAGGAACTTGCACAACACCAAGGCCAGGTTGTAAGAGTTTCTTTGTTTCGTTATTAATACAAACTGGTTTATTTTTCTCAATAGCTTGTGTTAATGAGTTATTTCATGTGTTCCTTGGTCTGCATGTTGAATATATGTTTTATTATATGAAATGCAAGTGCTTGGTAATTGTTTGATTGTTTGTGGTTGTAGGAATTGACTTGAAGGAGGAGCTCATCCGGATCGTCAAGAACGGACTTCAACAACAACGTTTTGGAATAAGGTAAGCCTAAACACTTGTAGTTTTCATGTTGTAAAAGGTGTATTTAGAGAAAGATCACTCCATTTTGTCTTGTTTGTCATTAGAACGTCTTAGACTTCTAGGAAGGTCAGTCGTGTCCGCACCCTTGACAAATTCCGTGTGACACTATCTTCTCTATATTTTTGTGAGCTGGTTTAATAACATGTACTCACGAAATTGAATTAGAAAGCATTGATGTGTATCCCTAACCTTTTATACTATATGTGGGTAGAAAAAATATTCTTTTTTGAATCCACCATATATGAGCTCTATGATGGTAGCATAACTTTGAGGATCAATTGGTAAAATTGGGCCCCTAAGAGCCCCTACCCTTGAGGGTATTGTTAGATAGAGTAGTTTGGGCGATAATGGTGGTGGTGGTATTTGATCTCCTTGCATTCTCTTTTATATTTGTGTATATATATTAAATAACTAAAACAGGTTCATGCCCACATGTTTAGAACTAGAATTGAATAAACGATTTCACCAAACACCAAGATGGTTAGTATGTATTGAATAAACATATGGAGGATGTAGGCCTAATCTTTAAAAACTATGTAATTATGATCTTTTTTATTGAATACCAAAATCAAAGTGTGTGCTAAAAATGGATCACATAAAGAATATGTTTCATTGTGTATTATGCAACATAACGGCCTCCTTATTTCAAAGCCTCTCCTATTCTGACTATGACCAAAAAATTTCGACTTGAAATGGTTGTTGAAAAATATAGTAGAGAATGTAAGGAAGAATAGAGGACACACACAAGTCATTTGATGATCTTCCTGAATGAAATATTCTTTTGTGGAATGAAATAGTCATAGGATACACCCATAATGGGAGAATATATTATGGATGCCATTTATTGATAATATGCAAGAAATAAACACTGTCTCATGGAATTCCATGATTGTAAGATGATTTGAAAATTGTAAAGTAGAGGAAAATGTTAAATTGTTTGATGAAATTCTAGAGGGAAGTGTGGTGTCATCAACTAAAATGATTATAGGGTATATTCTGAATAGGATTGGTAACCATATCCATTTGGTTGGTCCTCATCACAATCATTTTGATAAATACAAGGAAAAAAGGAAATCCTTGCAATAAAGCAACATCCTTATTCATATGCCAACAATGGTGATACATTTGTAGAAAAGTAGCACACCCATCCCATGATAATTGATGGCAAGGATCTCCACATGAAAAATCATGCTAAGAACAATCTAAATGAGGAAACAATAAAAACACCTCGAGGAAATGTTATTGTTATTGATGCTAGCAGTGAACATGATTACATCAACAATAATAATTATTTTGTCCAGATGAAGGTACTTAGAGAATTGTGTAATTTTTTTTCCATGGTGACTGTGAATAATATTGTTAACTTCTCAATCAAGTATTTTTTGCATTTCTTGATTAGTTTTCAAAATTAAGAAGGTTTTCCATATGTGATTCTTCTCGTAGCAAGGAATTTAACTCATCTTTGGGATACTTACCCTATCTAGGGTCCTAGATGCTCACAACTTGACTTGAAATCGTTAATACCTAAAATATACTACTTATCAACAACATTGCAAATGCCCAATGGTAATTCTATGTCTGATTCTCATCCAAACTAATAATCGTTTATTTAAAATTCTTATAACTCCTACGTTTGATCAATGTCTAGTAGCTTAACCAACATGCAACCAATTCTAAGAAGAAGAAAGAAGAATAAAGTTGAAAGGGCTATGCCTAGATCCATGAGAGCATTCTATTGAAAGTTGAATCATAGAAGTGAAAATGGTGCAATTTGGATCATTGTATCAAATGGGCCATTAAAGAATTAGAAGGGACAATCTTCTAGTGTGGAGGAGGGAAAACTCATGGATATGAAAATAATGGAGAAGGACATCGATTGCACAATAAAGACTAATAAGAGAAATTATTACAATGAGTGGGAGGATGAAAACGATTATGTAATTGGATTAGAGACTAGATCCTTTGATTTATCTCAATCTTTCAGCGATTATTCTTGTAACAATGATATATCAGGAGAATTACTCATATTGGAAACTGCATCATCATCACCTTTATATAATCATAATAACAAAAACAACAATATTGAACTTCTCAAGGCATGTCTCAATGTTAATGGATGAGAAAACTTTCCAAGTCAAGATAGTTTGAAGAGGAAAGGATACAAAGTGATTCATATACATCATCACCCAACACAAAATAAACATAAATGAGTATGAATGAACTCCTTGAGCCTAAGGAGATAGAGGTTGTTGTCAAAGATTTGTTTGGTGACTTGGGTCCTAAAAATTCAAAAGTTTTGTAGAGGAATATAGCTAAAAAAGTGAGGTTTTTGTCCAAGAATAAAATCAAGAATAATATTATGATATACAAGGTAGGAGTTGTAATGGATTTGGTTTGTCTACTTCATTCCATAGAACCTAAAACACAAGAAGTTGTAGTCACTAGCCTTCTGAATCTATCTTTGTGTGATGATAACAAGATGGAAATTACATGAGTTGAGGAAATCAAGCCTCTGATATACATATTGAAGGCAAGAATGTCAATAGAAAAATAGAATTCAACTTGTGTCCTCTTGAGCATTTCCCTCATAGATAACAACAAAGTCTCAATAGGTGATGCAAGTGCAATTCCACCCTTGGTGGCTCTATTTATCAGTGGATCCTCTTAGCAAAAAATGGATACTGCTACAATTCTATGTACTAAATCATCTCTTCATTACAACATAGATAGGGATATTATGGTAGGGGAAATAAATCCCCTTGGTAATCTTATGACAAATCCTACATTTGGCATGGTAGATAAAGTAGTAGTTGTGTTGAGAGATCTTGTTAGTGTGCTATATGGAAAGAATGATATTATGGATGAAGGTTGGATGTATATCTTGGCAAAGATAGTAGAGATTGGATCTTGGAAGGGTAGAGAATTTTCCACAAAACTCTTAAATTTACATCATTGTGAAGATAGTTTTCTCTATCATACATTGGTTTTAGGAGACAGGGCTATACCAACACTTGTGGCATTATCATAGTGAGGCACTTCTGGAGAAAAACATAATATTATACATGTATCTTATTTTGGTTGGCCAAATGAGTGTGGAGGAGTATATTCTGCCTTATATTGAGAAATATTTGAATGAAGACATTTGAAAATTTCTTCTTGAATTGGTTTAGTGATATGCTACAAGTTGGACAATGATTAGTTCTCTAAGGTACAAGTTGGAAAATCATTACCTTGATGCATTTAGGACTACTATCAGTCCCAGTTTTGTCTCATAATGTAAAAAGGAATTCCATCCATTATGTAGGTTCAAGTTGTGAATTTCTGCAATTTCAAGTAAGTTGTAATGATGGAATGGTGTTATTTTCATTGAAGCTTAACTACACACCTATAAATGGATTATTTTTTATTAGGATAGTAATAAATTATTAATGATAATAAGGTTTTATAAGAGAGGTGTAGGTATGTCTCATTTGTATCACTACTTGAAAATTACCTTTAGAAGAGATTGCCATATGCACAATGGAGTTACAAATATCATAAATCTATATGAGTTTTTCATGGTAGTATGCACTATGGAGTTACATCTTGACCAATTATCACATATAGGGAAGAAATTACTACCATCACATATAGGGAAGAAGTTACTACCATCATATAGGGAAGTAGTTTTACGTTCGAAATTAGTGTTAAATCTTCTCCCAACGAAGTGGTCATCTGGATTGTCATCAAGATCTTAATAAATTGTTTTAGGAATGTTATGAGCTATTCTCAAAAGAGATACTAAAAGCTAAGTTTATTTTAGCTACCAATGTTACATGTGGTAGATACTTCAAGGTCTTTTATTGTTGTGGACTTCTAAACTTGAAAATGGAAAAATACCAAAATTTTAGTTGATTAAACCCTATTTCAAATTGTTGTTTTAGTCGTTACTCTTGCTTAGTTTGACTTTTCAAAATATCTAATTCACCTTTCCAATATGATTGAAATGAAATCCTAAGTTGATTTGCTAACTTAGCCAAGTTCAAAACCCTAATTTCTATTTTCGTTTCCAATTATTTCATTCAAGTTAAAATGCTACTTACCAATGTTACCAATCCTAAAATATGATATGACTTTTTTATCCTACATTACCAAGTTCCTTAAGTGGAAATTTTTCCACTGAGTAAAGTAATTCATCATTTAAAAATGATAAAAGCTACATAACTTTGAATAAATATATAAGTGAATTTTGGAGAGAAGCTATATATACAGTTCAACGTAATAAATTTAAATGTAAGATGTATGATAGCTAATCTTGTAAATTTGATTTTATACTTCATTAACCCTAGCTTCCAAGAGCATTCCTCGGCAAGGCTCTAACTATCGTGAACCATGGATCACTCCAATTGATCTCCACTAGATGTTGCATATCTCTCAAGTTCCGGTTGATCCATCTCTCTCAACACCTCATCCAAATCATAAAAAAATGTTGTAACTTGTTCCTCACTCTTTGAAATGTTATTCTTCCCTATGCCAACTGACACTTCTTGTGCAACATCCTAAAGAAGCTCCGTAATATTATCCCTTCCATGAGCTCTTGTGTTGGTTGCAATGACAAACTCATCTCGAATGGCAACAAATCTAGGTGGTCAAGGTGCTAAATTAGGTGTTGAAGCCCTAAATCCAACATCTCACATAGAATTAGGTCATTCATTATATGTACGGCTTTCCCATCTCCATAGAATTTGGATCCTTTATCTATATAATTGGTACCCATGTGATCTCAAAAATCGGAGTACAACATCGTCACAAAATATTGTGGAACTTCATCATTATTAGGGAACTTCTTGTATGCATACAAGAACTTATGATAAACAAATGGTGAAATATTAAGGCCATTAAATCTTGTAACCTTCATATGATTTTTGTCTTTAGGTCGCAAGTTAAACAATGAGAAGGCCATTTCTTTAGTAACCTTGTTTTTCACTTATTTAAAGGAGTTTCTAACAATAATTGATGTTATCCTCCTATGTATCATGTTAGAAAAACCCATATAATTGATCCAACCCCATGACAGGCCTCTATGATATTCTTCAAATTGTGCAAAAGTATTTCGAGACAATTTCTAGTAGGGCTAAAGAGATTATTATTTTCTAACTCATTATCCAATCTCATGGAATGCTACTTCATGTCATCAATATTAAGGTTGGAGATGTTATCTTCCCAAGGTATCTCCTCAAGAACATATCTAGGATGGGGGTAAATAGGTTCATATTTTTCATTGCGGGAATATTGGTGCGCCCTACAACCTCTGATGGGCCTCTAAATTAGGCATAAATTAAGGTCGATGCCTCTAATTTAAAACATAAATTAAGGCCTATGACCATCCTTCAACACATTAAACCTCTCTTTTTGCATTAGATAGTTTATTTTTAACTTTAATATATTCATTAGGAAGGTTTATGAATAATTGAATATTTGTGCCTAATATTATTTATTTTGTGGAATATTATGAGAATATTGGGCAGAATATGAAGAGTTGGAGGAGGAGATAATTTAGGGACTTATTCCCTACTACTGGAGGATCAGCAATAAATAATAATTCAACAAGATATTATAGAATTATTGCACAAATTGTGGAACTCCAATGATTGAGAAAATCTAGGAATGTATTCCACTAATCAAGGGAGCATATCCAACAATTAAGGGAACAGATCCACTAATCAAGGGATTTCGGTGGGGAAAGCTTCCTCCATCCATGGGGAATGATTCTTAATCATTTTTTATAAGTACCAAGTTGAATTTTCCTCTAGGGAATGATTGAGAAAATATAGGAATGTGTTCCCTGCCATTTAATGCAAAGTCCTAGTATTGTGGACTAGATCCACTAATCAAGGGATTTTGGTGGGGAAAGCTTCCTCCATTCATGGGGAATTATTCATAATCATTTTGTATAAGTACCAAGTCGAATTTGCCTCTAGGGGGAGATTTTTTATTAGTGTTATTATGGATATAACTTGTATTTTTGCAACTCCATTGTATTTTCTTGCAGCGATGTAATTATTTTGATGAAAATAATGAAAATTGGTGTCATGTTTAGCTTCTAAATCTTGTTGTCCTCGATAGGTCTCTGAGTTTCCTTGGGCTTGGCCATCCCAAGAGTCTCAGAGCCCTTTTGTATCATTTTCTTTCCTTCTTTTCATTTCTTTCTCACATGCATCTCTAGTTTTTATTTGTTTCTATTTCTGCATTTAGTATTAATGATTTCTTGTTGTAGGATTGAGTTAAATGGTTGATGTAAGTTATTTTGCAGGATAAAAAGAATTATTTCATCCTTGGAAAAGCTTTGTGAGTTCATAATAATCATTGAGTTTCTTGGATTAGTCTTCTCATTCCTAAATCTAGAATGTTGGACCTCATTGTTAGCAAAGAACAGTAAATTTCTGCTATTTTTTAGAGCATGCTAACAAGCTTCAATCGAATTGATTCCACTTGAATTAGATCACAAAAACATTCTAGTGCATAAAAAAAACTACCCCATTTCATTTACACTTGATTTGGTTAGGCATTTTTCATATTTACTAGCTCACTAGTTCTCGAATTTCTAGATTTTCGACTAGTAATGTTTTTTATTATTTTTGCATGGGTTAACAGAGGTATTTTTGAGTGATTCCACTTGGAATGGGGACCTAAGACATCCTAGTTAATAAAAAAAAAAAATTCCCATCCAATTTGGAATTGATTTTCTTCGTCATTCAATGAATTATTTTAAATTTGTACATCCTGTAGGAAATCAAGGGATCCTGTAGGAAATCACTATAGCATCCTGTAGGAAAGAATGTTTTGAGGCCGAATTGAGGAAAAATCCTCTAGGAAGCTAGCAAAGGGTACCCACTTGTCTCCAAAGTCTTCTGACCATTCACCATTATCTCCAAGCCACCTGCCACATCACCAAAAGAGATTAGCTTTGACACTCTCACATAAAAAAGACAAAAAGAAAAACAAATTTATTTTATTCATTTACATGCGCAACAGTAGAAGGTTTGATGGTTTGAATCTGCATGCTTAGGATAGTCGAATTGCATACATGTTCACTTAGCATTCTTTTGAAGAAAATCCTCTTAGGAGTTAGTTAGAAAATGGTGTGTTTTAGCATTTGATTTCATTCTCTTTCCTTGTACTTTGTTTCTTGCAATAGGTTAAGTTCCATTTTGAACATTTCATTTTCTTCAATTAGTTTAGTATTTGAATTCAGTACATGCACTCCATTACATTATGACAGCAAAGGAAGGATACATTGTATGTCACAAATATAGTGCCGATACCTCTTAAGTTTGTACGAACCCCGGGTTGATATTTAAAGTCGGTAGCCTTGGGAGTTGCAACATTCTTGTTGCAATAATAAGGCTCATCATCCTCTCCTTCCATGATGATATCCTGTAGGAGAATGATCAAAGCCTGCAATATGATAATTGTTAACATATTATTTAAATATAAATAAATTTCACTTGACCAATTCGTATTTATAAATTATGTACATTTAAAATTACTTGGTTTAAAAACTTTCTCATTCTCTGAGTCATCGTTCAGAGGATGATTGTCCCCTTCTGAGGAAACAAACTCAGAGCTATTATTCCATATACAAAACATCCATTACTACATTTGGGCATAAAGTTTGATGGCGGAATGTAACGGAATGGCTAAAATTGGAAAACGTGTCAGAAGTTAAATAATTTTTTTAATTTTTTTTCTAAAATATTGACTGTCATCGAATATCCAACTTCAGTTCTTTATCAGTAAAATAGTCAACAAAATTCTCTATCTCGTTGATTATCGAGTGTTTTTCTATAAACCCTCCAGTCGTTGAGTAACCGATGGTAGTTCTTTCGCCGTCGAATATCAGATGCTATATCCAATATGAAAATGTGTTGTCCAATTTCCTACAAATTGTAAATAATCGTTGCATAACATTCAATTCCACCATTAATGGATTTTTTCATTGCCAACGTTTGGACCACTTTTGATCAGTTTGACTAATTCAAATAAATATAATATTAATATTATTAATATATATATCTATATATATATATATATATATATATATATATATTCATATTCTATCTATGATATATTAGTATTAATATTAATATAATATTATGTGAATATAATATAAATTATATATATAAAGTTATTAAATATATTATTATAATTATAATATGTGTGTGTGTGTGTGTGTGAGTGATTATGTAGAGGCCCTAACTTCATTACATTTTGACATAGTCACTATCTATATTATTTGTGATTTTTTTGAAAGGTTGTAGGCTTATTTTGAGTTTAATTTTTGAATAAAATCATCATTGGAAGTTTGGTGACAAGCAATGTCAGATAACATTCCTCAAGGAGACCAAGGATACATGGGATTGACATAGAGGGCTTCTGAGGATGGAAAATGTTATTGCCCTTGTATAAATTTCAAGGGATTTAGGCCAAGGAGAATTATAATAAAATCAACTAAAAACCATTGTAGAGACAATGGAGATGCTCAAAGTGAGCATGAATATCATCCATTTGTAAGTTATTTATTATATATCTTTGTATTGTAGATTGTTTTTGTAAACGTTATTGGTTTATTGTATTTTAGTTTGTATGTCTTTTTATTGTAAATTGTATTATATTTCTATTGTAAATGTATTGTATAATATTATTTGGGGAGGTGTCTGAACTATGTTGTCATCTTGAAGTAAACTAGACATATTATTTGATTATTTTTGTTAGGGTAATTTAAGGTGTTAGGTTGAGTTAGGGGTTAACTACTTTATGGGCTTAGGGATAAGGGGTTATTGTTTAAGGGTTTATGGGTTAGGGGTTAGTGGTTTAAGGTCTTAGGGGAATGGGGTTAAGGTGTTAGTGGGTTAAAGCATGTTTAGAGGGCTAATTTGAACCTGGAGTATTTAGAGGTTAATCATGGGTTTTTATGGAGCATTATTAATAATTTTTTAAAGTATATTATGCAAAATATGACATTAAGAAAGAATATGACATTAAAATGACGAATGCAAAATAAAATCAATATTTTTTTTTTTATTATGGTCGTGACTATATATCTCAAGAGGTGTCTAACTTCCTACATGTCAAGAAATATAACATATTTCTTAGACTTTTTCAACTTATTCTTAAATATATTGATAAACTACACAAGCATCATCATTGATTTGTTGTGTATATTTCTTGGTATCACCTAGGTTGTCTGTTAGGTCCCTATAATACTAGTGATTCCCCCATTACTATTGTCATTGTATCCCTTATTGTTATTGTTGTGCTCCTATTGTCCCCATATTTTTATTATTGTGCCCCATAGAAGCTCACTATTGTTATTTTTGTGCCCTTATATTGTTATTGTTATGTCAGCTTTGATTATATTTTGACCCCTTAGACTCCTATATATACAAAGGAGGTTTTGTCATTTGTATCATCCAAGAATTGTTCATTTGTGTAATGTAAAGGAAGGGCTCCCCCTCAAAGAGGTTGATTTCTAATTTGATATATCTTGTCTATCCTTTTGTGAGCTGGTTTCATAACATTTGGTATCAGAGCTTTGGATTCTAGGGTTTCGTTGCTCCAAAACAAGTCATCGTGGAATGTTTGCTATAACTTTCTTTCTACAACGTTTCAAATTCTAAAAACAAAACCCATTTGAGTTGAAATCTCGATGATCCTCGGCTCCAAATTTCAGATCTTGTCTCGCTATATTTTTGGAGTATGATTCAAGTAAGTTAGGGTTTTGGCAGGCTCCCAAATTACATCCAAAACAAGTGACCTTGGGAAAATAGTCATAACTTTCTCTCTGAGTATTAGATTGAAATTTCGGAAGAATATATAGAAAGAGGATGGACTTTAGTTTTCTGTTCCTCATTTTCAGCTTCGAAAGTTGAAACAGTGACATGTGGAACTTCATACAAGTTCACTCTACTGAAAAAGTGTATAATCAGGTCATCTTGGGAGATTGTGCATAACACTTTTTTGGAGAATCCAATTGATGGGCCTCTAAATTAAACAATAATTTAAGGCCCATGACCATCCTTCAGCACATTAAACCTCTTTTTCTACGTTTGATAATTTATTTTTAACTTTAATATATTCATTAGGAAGGTTTATGAATAATTGGATATTTGTGCCTAATATTATTTATTTTTGTGGAATATTATGAGAATATTGGGCAGATTATGAAGCTTTGGAGGAGGAGATAATTTAGGGACGTGTTCCCTACTATAGGAGGATCAATAATAAATAACCAATCAACAATATATTATGGAATTATGGCACAAATTGTGGAACTCCAATGATTGAGAAAATATAGGAATGTGTTCCCTGCCATTTAATGCAAATTCCTAGTATTGGGGACCAGATCCACTAATCAAGGGAATTTGGTGGGGAAATCTTCTCCATTAATGGGGAATGATTCGTGATCATTTTGTATAAGTACCAAGTCAAATTTTCCTCTCTATAAATATATCCATTAGTGTTCTTGTGGAGAGAACTCATATTTTTGCAGCTCCATTGTATTTTCTTACAGGGATGCAACTCTATTGATGGAATAATGAAGATTGGTGTCATGTTCAACTTCTAAATCTTGCTATCCTCCATAGGTATCTGATTTTCCTTAGGCTTAGCCATCCAATGAACCTCAAAGCCCTTTTGCGTCATTTTCTTTCCTTCTTTTCACTGCTTATTCACATGCATCTCTAGTTTTTATTTCTTTTTATTTATGCATTTGATATTAAAGATTTATTATTGTAAGATTGAGTTAAATGGTTGATGTAAGTTCATTTTCAGGATCACAAGCACTATTTCATCCTTTGAAAATTTTTAGAAGTTCATAGTAATCATTGAGTTTCTTGGATTAGTCTTCTTATTCCCAAATCTAGATTGTTGGACCTCCTTTTTAGCAAAGAACAGTAAATTTCCGCTATTTTTTAGAGCATGCTGACAAGCTTCAATAAAGTTGTTTCCACTTGCACAAAATTAAAAAAACATTCTAGTTTATAAAAAAAATCACCCCATTGCTTTTTTACTTGATTTGCTTAGGCATTTTTTAGATTTACTAGCTCACTAGTTCTTGAATTTCTAGATTTTCGACTAGTAAAGTTTTTTTTTTTTTTGCATGGGTTAACAAATGTATTTTTGAGTGATTCCAGTTAGAATAGGGACCTAAGACATCCTATTTAATAAAAAAATATGTCCCATCCAATTTGGATTTTATTTTCTTCGTCATTAAACCCTCACCAATTTCATCATTTCAAAACGAAACTTCTCCAAGCTTTTTGAGAAAATCCATCCATCTCCCAATTTCGGTTTTGAGTTCTGAAGTCATCCTAGGCACACCCTTCCCTCATTCCATCCACCAACCACCTTCCCTAAGCTTTCCATAACCTTCAACATCCATCATTTTTCTCTCGCCTGTTTCTTGTAGGTTTTCACGGGATCCTATAGGTTTTCCTGTAGTGGCTTGCTTTGAGGTCGAATTGAGGGAAAACCTCCAGGAAGCCACACAAGTTCACCTAAGGGTCTTCCAAGCCTTTCAAGCCTTCCAAGCCTTCCAACAATCCACCATCATCTCCAAGCCACCTTCCACATCAGCAAAAGAGATTAGCTTTCACACTCTCACATGAAAAAAAGACAAAAAGAGAAAAAAAAATTATTCATTTACATGCACAGCAGTAGATGGTTTGATGGTTTGAATCCACATTCTTGGGACGGTAGGATTGCATACATGTTAACTTAACATTCTTTTGAAGCAAAGCCTCTTAGCAGTTAGTTAGAAAATGATGTGTTTTAGCATTTGATTTCAGTCTCTTTCCTTGTACTTTCTTTCTTTCAATAGGTTAAGGTTCCATTTCGAACATTTCATTTTCTGCAATTAGTTTAGGATTTGACTTCAGTACATGCACTCCATTAAATCATGATAGCAAAGGAAGGACACATTGTATTCTACACATATAGTGTTGATACCTCTTAAGTTTGTATGAACCCTAGGTTGATAATTAAAGTTGGTAGCCTTGGGAGTTGCAACATTCTTTTTGCAATACCGAGGCTCATCACTTTTTGGCACCGTTGCCAGGGAGGTGTCAAAGTCTGCATTATTTTCTTCCCTTGCTGATTCATGTATTTTCACTTTTTGAAAAAACAAAATATTTACATTAGGCATATTTAATTTCAAAAGTAGAAAATTGCATTGAATGATAGTTTTCATTCAATCATAAAAACAAAAACAAAACTTCTCCAACACCAACCGACCCCCCCATTTGATCACATGGTGCAGTAAGAGCCATATCACCATTCACTTTTGTAGGTAGAAGAAGAAGATGGAAAAGAATGTAGAATAAATGGATGGTGATGATGACAATCAGGAAGATCCTCTCGGATTTCCCATTCAAGATACTGATGGTAGTGTGCACATGAAGAACATCCCTCCATCTTTTCTTCCAAAATTTCGTGGTCTAAGGTTAGAGGATCTAGAAACCTTTCTCTTTGAATTTGAAATTGTTTTTAGATCTTATGATTACTTATTAAAAACTCAAAAATTGATATTATTTCTAGAAACATTGAAGGATAGAGCTCTTAAATGGTTCATGAGTTTAGGGACTAATTCAATAAGATCATGGAATGATATGCAAAAGATATTTCTAGAAAAATATAAAGATCATGCTGTTAAGGAAGAAATATTTAGAATGAATAAAAAAGAATGTGAGAGTCTTGAGGATCTAATAGATAGGTTCATGTATAACGTTAAGAAGGAAAAACTACATCATTTAATATCTGACACACTAAAAACCCTCTTACTTAGAACAATTAGGTATGAGTGGATTGATCTCCTTGATCTCATGAGTAGAGGTGGTGTATACCAATGATCATTTGAAGAAATTTGTGAAACATGCAAACACATATCAAGAGGAAAGGCAAGAGTAGGTAAATCAGCATCAAAATCGTTAAGTCAAGCTAAACTTTCAAATATGTTTGATGATTTTAAAATAGAAATTCCTAGCAATCTAACAAAATAAGTAGGAATATTAAGAATACAAAATGAGAAAAAAAAAAGATGTTTGTGTTGTCCATGTAGAATCACATGATGTTAAATGTTTCTCCTCATTACCAAGGTTGAAGGAAATTCACCAAGAGAACAATGGAGCAAGTCAGTTGCCAATGTAACAATGTTATGTAGCTCCAAGAGGACCATGGCAGCCTATTCAGCCTGATATGATGCAAGAGCCTAATTCACAATTTCAATCTTATGCACATCAACCTCAAAGTAATTGGAACACACTCTTTCCTTGACAACATTAGCCATCTCAACCCCAAAACCAATCTTGGCAACAAGGTTGGTAAGGAACTTATGGGAGCCATCCACAATATCCTCAATATTTTCCTCAATATCCTCCATACACAACTCCATGTTATCCCTACCACTCACCTCCACTGCAACCACAACCCCATCCACATCCATCCCAAATATACGCTCCCACTCAACTACCTGTACCACCATTTCCAAACCCACACATTGAAGTAGCTCAACCCACTTACAATGTGAGGTACAACACTTCTAAACATCTCCTCTTAAGATCAATGGTATTCACCACAGCTCAGGAAGAGTATTGAAAGAAAGAGATTCTCTTAATATCATTGAAGGACTACATCCATAAGAAGAATATTCAAAAGAGAAGATCAAAGAACCATGCGCTGCATTTGATGAAGAGTAGACAATAAAATCAAAGATTGAGAAATCTCCCTCATGGTTATCATCAAGTGCTCCATGTGTTCAAGAGAACAATCAGATAAAAGAGGGATATTTGAAGGTCATGGAAGAAGAAGACATCCAAGATGATCCAAATCAGCAAGTGGACCAGGGGCAACACAACTCTATTGAAATATGGTTCCAGACAATCATTAAGTTGCAGCAATACCCTCTTCTTAAAATGTGCTTGATGTCATCAAAGTGAAACCATTTGATCTCTCAAATCCAAGTACATGTCAAAGCATACATTTCAAGCATCCACATCATTTTTTCTGTCATCTTGATGTCCACATGGCTCAATTGGAAGTATTCTTATACTTGAAACTGATTTTGTTTTTCAAGTAGGGTAGGGTAGAAGAGAAAAAAAAATGATGAAAAAGAATTAAAAAATAAAAATCTCAAGTGAAAACCTGCTTAGAGGTGCCTGAGATGGGCTCATTGATTGAAAACCTTCATGAGGTGGTCAATGGGTTGGGAAAAAAGTAAAAAGAAGAAAAAAGAAAAAGATCCTAGGTGAAAACCTCCTTTGAGGCACCTAGGCAGACCTACTAGTTGAAAACCTCCTTGAGGCGGTTAGTAGGCCTAGAAGAAAAAAATGAGAAAAAATAAAAAAAACTTTGCTTCATGCATCTCTCTGATTAATGCATGTACTCTCCAAAATCTACAAGCAACAAGAAGAAGTTGGTACCAAAAGGAAAATTGGTCAAGCCTAGTCAAAAGAAATCAAATTTTGACTTTCTCCTCCTTTGTTCAAATGCTCCAACAAGGCCAAGGGCATGCCAATCCATCACCCTCATCTATTTTCACCATCCACCCATCATTCTCAAGCTTCTACCATTTAGTTTGCTTGTTGTCCTAAAAAACTATAGGATGCTCTGTTTTACTACACGATACAAAAATACATAGAGCCGGAATTTGTTTTTTCCATAACTTGGAAACCATGCATCCATTTCCCAAGATGTTTCAAGGGAAGATGCATATGGATGATGGTGACATGATCAAGCAATTTCAGAAAATTCTAGTGCACAGTTTTCAAGAAATCAACCTCCATCACCTATAGCCATTTTTCCATTTTCTCAATATCTATGCATCCATTTAAAAAGATGTTTCATAGGGATATGAATATCGATTATGGTAACATGCCCAAGAAATTTCAGAAAATTCCAGTGCACGGTTTCCAAGAAATAGGCCTCCATCACCTTCATCCATTTTTAGTTTCTATCGAGATCCGTGCATCCATTGAAAAAAATTGTTTATGGGGAGGTGCATAATGATGATGGAAACATTCTCAGAAAGTGTCAGGTCAATCAATTCTACCATTTGGGAGATATGGACAAAACAAGTCACTATCATGAAAACCTACAGGATTCCCTTAGATCCTACATGATACAGAACTACACCTATAGGATTGGCAGTGAGCAGTTTTAAAAGGGAAAAATAGAGGTTGGCTTCATCAAGCAGTGTTAAGGAGGTAGGCTCTACATTTCCCCACATTTTTCCAAGTGAAAGGAACATAAAAAACCCTTCTAGTTTGTTGAAAGTGATTGCAGCATAAGGGAATTGTATACATAGAATTTTTAAATTTGGTATCAGACCTATAAAAACCTCCATCCATCAGAGAAAAATGATAGGGGGAACCCATCAACACAGTGAGGATTCATCAGCACCCTCCTGTACTAGAGATATTCACAATGCACAATTGGATCGATTTCTTTGAAAAATTGAGGGGATATGATGATGAAGTAGCCAAAGATTTGCATTCGGCTTTAGCATGGAGATCCAGAGGTCAAAGAAGATCCTCCAAAGCTTAGCAGTAGTATTAAGATCATCCACATCACCATCCAACACCTGCATATCAACATCATCTCAACAGCAGCATGTAGGCCTCTCCAACAACCATCAGGTAGGTACAGGTTGCAATATTCTTGACCTCTTCTCTTGAGCATATTATAGTGAGAAATTTGTTGTCAATGCATGAGAGATGACATTTTATAAGCTAATAATGGGTCAGTAATCTCAACCACCTTCAACTAGTTAATTGCAACTCACTCCTTCACTCATGTAATATTGAAAAGTCAAATTATGAAGGGTGATTATTTCAAGGAATGAGGACAACAGTTAAAAGAAGAAATTTTTGCAAAGGCTAAGTCACCACAGCACTCCAAGCCCTCCATCCACTTCATATTCACTATCTATTCATCATTCATCCATCCCATTTCATTCTTGTGAAAGAAACAAACATAGCATCCTCTCCATTTTCACAAACCTACACTACTCCCTTTGAGCCTTAGCATCATCATCCAATCCCTCTTCATCGTTTCTCTACACTCCCATATAGTTAGAAGACCCTGACAGAGGAGGAATGACTACTATAGGAAGGTAGAATAACAGACTTTAAGAGATACCTAATCAAAATAGAGAACTCCAAGGCCATTAGGAAGCCATTTAGGCCACAAGAGAGAAGAAGAAGAACAAAAAAAAAAGGAAATGAGGCATTCACCATCAAAACAAAACTCAAACTGTAGCGATGAAACGATGTTTTCCTAGAGGTCTCCAATCTCTTTCTAGCTTTTTTCCAAGGCCTAAAATTGGAAAAAGGCATGAGAGTCAAGTTGAGGGCTTGTCCTAGGCTCAAACTATCATTTATGCTCAAAAAAAGGTATCTTGTAGTTTTAACAGGGTTTCCTATAGTTTTCACAGGAATTACTACACGATGTCACAATTCTCATCCAAATGAATTTTGAACATGTTAAAGGTGTCCAAATGGAAGAACAAGGTAGTAGAAGGTTGATAAGGGTGTCGAATAACTTGCTAAATTGAAAGATATTCAAGAACCCATCTTGAATAAGGAGAAGAAAGCAAGTTAATGGTCTCAAAAAACAATGATTTTTCTTTGCACAAATATGCTTTTGGGCTTGTCCTTGCAGAAATTATAGCCAAGATTCTTAATGCATAAGAGAGAAGCCACCAGGGCCATGAATGAGGCACAATGAGATCACTAAGTTTCTCAGAGGATGAGCAACACTTTTAGTAGAAGGTATGATGGGCCTCTAAATTAGACATAAATTAAGGCCCATGCCTCTAAATTAAACAATAATTTAAGGCCTCTCACCATCCTTCAGCATATTAAAGCTCTCTTTCTACATTAGATAATTTATTTTTAACTTTAATATATTCATTAGGAAGGTTTATGAATAACTGGATATTTATTCCTAATATTATTTATTTTTGTGGAATATTATGAGAATATTGGTCAGATTATGAAGATTTGGAGGAGGAGATAATTTAGGGACTTGTTCCCTACTATAGGAGGATCAATAATAAATAATAAATCAACAATATATTATGGAATTATGGAACAAATTGTAGAACTCTAATGATTGAGAAAATCTACGAATGTGTTCCCTTCCATTTAATGCAGATTCCTAGTATTGGGGACTAGATCCACTAATCAAGGGATTTTGCTAGGGAAATATTCTTCCATTCTTTGGAAATGGTTCCTAATCATTTTGTATAAGTACCAAGTCGAGTTTTCCTCTATATATAGATTTTCATTAGTGTTTTTTTGTTCAATTTAGTGTGTCCTAAATTTCTATATAAATTGGCCATCCGGGAGTCGTAAACTACTAAAGTGAAGTGCACTATATATGCAAGATAACTGATTTCTTACTTCTTTGTCATTTTTTATTTTTGGTTTGTTTTTGGGTTTATCTTTTGTTGATTCCCTAATGTGAGATGGAAAAAGTCAAGTATGGATATAAGTGTTCAAGGCAGTGGTGACCTCTAAAATAATTTCCAAACTTCAAAGTTCTCAAAAAGGTTTTAAAACTTGCAGTGATGAAATCAATTCCTAAGAGAAAATAAAAATGTACCAAACAGTGAGCTAGTGACAATGAAGCCCAGTATCCTTGATGTTGTATAAAAAGAGAAAAAAACTGAACTCAAAGAAATTCAAAAGCTGTAAGCAAAGCAAACTAAATCATACTACTTCAAATCATATTCTGACCCCTCACCATTCGACTCGCTCTGGCTATAGGAGGTAATCATAAACAAATTGACTAATCTAATATCTAAATTGCATAAAATGAAACTAAGATAAAACTACACATTCATACTTCAATCCCCCACCATTCGACTCGCTCTGGCTATAGGAGGTAACTGAAAATGACATGACTAATCTAATCACTAACTAGCAGAAAAATAAACTAAATCATATTACATCAACTCATATTCTGACCCCTCACCATTCCACTCGCTTTGGCTATAGGAGGTAATCATAAACAAATTGAGTAATCTGATATCTAAATTGCATAAAAGTAAATGAGAAAAACAAAATTGAAAGAAATAACAGTGTTGGAATTAGAACTAAGAAAATAAATCAGCGGAAGGACAAGATGATTTCATGTCATTAGTCATTAAAAAGCTATGTGCAATTGCCCAGGCAGTCTACTAGAACCTAAAAGAAAAACACTGATCAGTTAACAGTCATTAGAAAGCATAAAAGAAACTATGGACAACAACTATCATGAATACCAAAAACTGTGTAATATATACAAGCAAACGATTATGGCATCAGTAACATAAAGGAAGAAAGCATGAAACTATATAGTAATTACAGAACCTTGGTGTACAGGGGCCCTCTGCAACCTCGGCCAATCAGCAATCAGTCACAAATTTAACTTAAGAACATTGTCTTCTCATGTCTTAAAATGCAGTCATAACATAAAGATAAAGTCACGGGACAGTGGGCTCGTAAAAAAATCAAAATTACATATACAAAGCTAGCTAATATGCGTGTGATAACGTGTTATTTATAATTGAGGATGATACAACTACTTCCTAAATTCTATGCTACTAAACAGACATGTGAATAACCACGTCCGGAGATCTAGCAATATGGTAGCCGTGACAATTAAATCCAAGGAGTGGTGGCTGTTATATTTGGTTCACGAAGCAGTTCACAGGTGTTAGCACACCTCCTGAGATTGAGGAATTTTCCACGCAAGTCTTGACATGGTGAAAAACAGAGTTCTGCCACCGCAAAACTCTTAGGTTGACCACCGCTTTCACTGTCATTGACCATGGCCTTTTGTGAGTGATTCGGCTAAACCAAGGAGACACGTTCCATGTCGACATCATTTGTAGCTTGCCCATGTGGCCGACTTCTCCAGTAGGCACCTGTAACATAGACTTCAACAAAAAGGCTGCGGAAAGTTGAGCTGGCTGTGGAAACTGACAAGATTCCACAGCTGACTGAGCAAAAATCTAGATCAAACAGCAGTCACAAGACATAGTTAGAAAACCATTTTATATGCTCCTTTTAAACTAATATGCAATGATTTGATAGCTTGGTGGTTCAGGTAACTCGAAAAGAAGGCTAAAAAGGTGTATAGGGAAGATGCAAGTTTGGGACTCAACATACCCCCACTGTGAAGGTGTTGCATGTCCTCATGCAACCAAAATTTTAGTCATTCCCCTTTAGTCCATATGTTCTAAAGCCTCTGGTAGTACATCCATTCTTCTTCTCTTCTTTCTTGGTGCTACCACCATCTTGGGTTTCCTTATCAAACATCTGAATTTGAGATTAATTAATTCCCTACTCAACTTTCTGCACTTTTTCTTTAGTTTCTTATTCTACTTTTGCCATAGTCCCAAATGTAGCATAGTATTATCACAAATGATTTTTTCCACTTTGCTCTGCTCCTTTAATGCTTCATTCTCCTGTTTAATGTGCCTGTTTAGAACCTCTAATTCAAACACTTCTTGTTTTAAGGATTGGACTTGTGCATCTTGTGTTATGTGGGGCAGAGTGGACGATGTGCTCGGGGCTGCAGCTGTCTTTTCTAAGGATTTGAGGTAATCATACACCTCCTGCTTACTTGGATCTATTTCGGGTGTTTTCCTTGGACTGACTTCAAAGTCTTGTTGAGGAGGAGGACTGCTTTCTAGTTCTGGATGAGAAGGACTTACATCAACATCTGGAGGGCTAGTTTCAATATTTGGCTGAGGATGAGGTGGACTACTGCCAGCTGGAGGTTTCTCGGGTGTTTCCCCACCCAAGTCGATGAAGTGGGGTCCTTTTACTTGTGTTTACCTCCACTTTCCTCTAAGCCTGCTGCTTCTTAAATATTGTGGGCTAGTACTCCCTTCTTCCATGCTCTGTTTTCCTTTTTCTTTCTTCTTGGTTGTAGCAACTTGTTTTTGAAAATGCACTAGTCTCTCAGACAATGTTTGATAGTATTCCTCTATAGATGGCTCTAGTGATTGGTAGACTTCTTCTATGTTCCTTTTTCCTTTCAATTTCCTCTGTTTTCTATCCTTAATTCTTTCTTCCTTCTCTTTTTGACCAACTTCTTTAGTTTTTCTAATAGGAGAGTCTTGGATTATGGCAATCTTTTCTTTTCTCCTACTCCTTCTTGGTGTCTTTGGTGTACTGCTTTCAGGTGCCTCAGATGGCTCTTGAAAGTAATTTATTACTAAGAACCGTTCCCAGGTATCTTTGTTTTTCTTCAGTTGGTCTTCAATGAGAATCTTTACAAGTCCATGATGATATAAATGAGGTTCTACGTCTCTTATGTTCTTTTGGACTATGGTGCTCATCGTTTTCAAATTCAGCAGTAAGAAATAAGGCAGATTAAGGGTTTGATTCTCTAAGAAGTTCATCAATAACCTAGCATGATACATGTACATTGCTCCAAAGCATCCTTCGCAAGTGATAAATTTTTGAATGATTAATAGTAAGCTGGCCCATTCTTCTTTTAGTGCATGAACAGGAATTCCTTTTGTAAATACAGTAACGTCCATACCTGGGTTACATAATATGATTCTCCATGCCTACTCATCCACACTTTTGTATTTAAACCAACGCTCACCTTCTTGGGGCAAGTCTGTGGCAGCTGCTATTGATGCTTCAGTGACCGTGAACTTCAGGTCTCCAATTTCCACCATTTGGCCGTTGAAAGACCATGCAAAGGCTTTTGTTTCCTCCTTATTATGGCCTTTAAATTTTTGAATGAAGCATAGCCATTTTTCTTTCTTCAACAAATCTTTTACTTGAGTGTAACCTTCTAAGTACTTAGGTCCTTCTAGTTCTGCCCTTAATAATCGTCCCATCCTTTCCTTTGTTTTGAAATTCAACTGGAATTCAACTGTGTGTGAGGGTTTAGCAAAGGTAAGATGGCTAGGTTGCAGGGTTTATGGAAAAAAACACAGTGGCTGCAATTGGAAGATGGATAACAGGTAACAGGAGTGTTCAAGAACTGCAAGCAGAAACAGAGGATGAGCAGCCGAGGTGAGTTCACAAAATGGAGTGGAGACGTATGTGAATGAGGTGGCTTTAACAAAATGGCAAGGTAGTGAAGTGAAGTAGGAATTTTGAATTGAACGGTTGCGTACGAGATGTTACACGTTTATGGAATGGCTGTGAAAAATGCGGTGGAGAGGAGCCGTAATGAAATAGGTCACATCTCATGATTATAAGTGGAGTATGAAAGTTCAATCATCTATGAGTTAAACCCGAAAATTAATCATGAGACCGTTTAGGGAATAAATGCATGGTTTATGGAATAATGTCGTGGAATGGTAATGGATAATGGAGCTATCGTGATAATCATTGCACATAGTGAAGCTTTAAGGTTTAATAACTATGCAAAATTGTGCCTTTGATTGTTATTTGAAAGAAATTTTTGCTCATACCTTGGAATCCTTGTCATTTCTTGTCCATTAGCCTTTTAATCAACTGCTCCTTATTGATGTCTGTAGATGCTCCATGTATTCATAGAATATGCTCAGTCACACCTGCATTTTCATGATTATTGCACTAACATCTTGACTGTAAATTTGAAAAACAGAGTGGTGGCTGCGGAAACTGCTTCTGGCTGCGGAAACTGATTCCAGCTGCGGAAACTGACACAGCACCCACTTGGCTGAATAAATATAGTTCGATAATAACTAACTAAATGGAAATGGTCATGAAAGAGACATTTATTGATGAAATGGAATGAAATGGATGGAATGAAGTGAGATGAAGTGGAGTGAAGTGAAATGAAAATGAAATGGAGATGCAGTGGGATAGCAATGAAGTGAAGTGAAAATGGAAAAGAAGGAGAGATCTTTTATTTTTTTTGGAAAATATAGAGTGTCAGGTGTCCCTGATTTTCACTCTACATTTTCTATATAAGACTGCCAATCAGTGATTGGTTTTCAGGCTTATACAATTTTATTTTATTTTATTTATTATTATTTTTTTTAACAGAAAGGAACAAAGGCTAGGCTGGTGGGGAAGAAGGATTCTTCTTCACCAGCCTTATTGTAGAATTCTCTTGAAACATTTTGACAAATTCCTCTTTTGAGAGTGGCTTATGATAAATCTTTAATCTGTGGCCATTCACAATAAGAGGAGTTTGAAATTCATCAATGGTCTTGATTCTTATCGCTCCATCGCAAAAGACTTTGTCAATCTCATATGGCCCAAGCCAATGGGTCTAAAATTTACCTTTGAAGTCTTTAAACTTGGAATCAAATAGTAATGCCCAATCTCCCTCTTGAAACTTTTTCCCTTTGATGTATCTGTCATGCCACTTAGCTATTTTATGTTGAACTAGATCAGTTCTTAGGATTGCTTCTTGTCTGATCTCATCTAGCTCATTCAGCTGCTCTATTCTGTGCTTTTGGGCTTGTTACACTAAAATTTGTCACCATGACTATTTGCAGTCAGTATGGCTCCATAAATTGTCATACTGTCCTCCTTGGCAAGTCTTATACCTCTGCTCCTCATGTCAAACTCCAAGAAAGAGAGAAAGTCCTTAAAAAGTCAATATAACTCTGGTTACGCAGTTTCTCTTACCCTTACCTGCGTGTACGCACCTCAAGTTCATAATACCTGCGTACTTGTACGCTCTGTCTATAAAGAGGTGGGTGCGTACTCCTGTAAAGGTCAAAAGGTGTAAGTTTTACTTCAAAAACGTTACTTGTGGTCGAATCTAGAGCATTCTAGAAGATGGTTTGACATGGATTGAGCGCCTCCAAATGGTTCATGCATCCCAAAGAAAGAGGAACTTATCCCATCAAGAGGGGAGCTATCCCATTGAAAGAGGGGCTTATCCCATTGATGGTGGACCTGATTAACTTCCTCCAAAGCATTATAAATACAGGCATTGGGCCAGAGGGAGGGGAGGTTGAAAGCTGAACATTCCTAAGGGTAGATGCTGCTGAAATTAGGACTCCCTTTTAAAGCTTGAGAGGAGAGATTCCCATCCTTTCTTAGCTTCATTTGGAAGTGGGTGAGCTGATCAAAGTAAAGGAGAACTCTTGCTGGACCCTAGGAGGGACCTGCATAACACCAAGGCACTCGTTGTAATGGTTTCTTTTGTTTCCAATTAATACAATTAAGTTCATTTTTCTCAACAAGTTGTTATATATAATGTGTTTCATATACTCCTTGGTCTTTATGATGAATATGTTTTATTATATGAGTTATTCAGGTGCTATGTAATCGTTTGCTTGTTAATGAATGCAGGCTTCAAGGAGAAGGAGGAGCTCATCTGGATCGAAGAGGTTTGGCTGCTACAAACAACGTTGGACTAAAGGTATGCTTTAAACACCTGGTTGCTTGTATTTTAAATGCATATTTAGGGAAAGATAGTGCTTGATTGTCTTGTTTGTCACTAGAAAGCCTTAGCTTCTAGGGAGGTCGGTTTTGTCCGCAAAATTGACTCTTTCCGCATGACAAAATGGCGACTCCACTGGGGAATCCATGGATTTGATTGATTTCTCTTTTGATTGATACTTTGATTTGAGAAAAGTCGATTTCTTTCTGGTTTTTGACTGATTGACTGTGAATTTGGGTGGAATAGCTTAGGGTTGAGTTAGTTTTTATTTTTCTTGATTTTGAGAGCAATACGCACGCTCTGCGTTAAGCACAGTGCGTACCTGTACGCACTTCTGCTTTGTACACAGAGCGTGGCCGCACCTGTGCAAACAGGCTGCCTGCGTACCCTGTCAAAAGTCTAGAAATTTTCCATTTTTTCCTTTTTACCCATTAGATTTTGTTTATAATTTGTTTTTTGCTGCCTAGATCCACTGGTTACCTGTCAGAAGTCTTCATCTAAGCTTGTTTCATTAGCATCAAGGGTTTTAGTGAAATTCATAGAAGTTCTAGCGCTAGGTTTGATTTTTGTATTGGTCTTGTAGTGACTTTGGCTTTAGAAGTTGTAAAAACCTTGGATATCCCTGGTCTTTTCAGTATTCTTAGGAGTCAGACCTTTCGTAAAATCCACCTTTGTGAGAAACCTACCTTTGTGTTGTCTCTTTGCGGAATTTCGAGAAAGCTTTTTGTTTAAGCTGTGAATTTCATTCTTAAGAAAAAGAACAAAAGATTTTTATTTTTGTTTTTGACTGGTTTATGATTCTGCATGAATTAGTCCTTGGTTGAATTGTAACTGAGTAAAACATCCTGGAATTATATTTTGTAGGCTTTTACTTCATTAGATTTGCTTTTAGGCAAATTTCTCTTAGATTTGCTTTTAGGTAAATTTCTCTTAGATTTTCATAGATTTTCAAATTTGGTTTTTGTTAAAGCAGTTCTACATGCTTTGTTAAAATAGGAAAAATACAAAAATCTCTTTTGAAGAAAAGTTTGTTTTAGTAGCATTTGAAGTCTTTGAAAAGAGAAAGAAAGTTTTCGTGCAAATAATTAGTGGTCATGTGTTGTGTGCTTTGGAAAAGATAAAGAGATTGTTTCTTTGATTTTCATTTCCAAGAAAGTTGTCTTTATAAATTTTGCATTCTCCAACTCTCTTAGCTAGGGAATTCATTGAAAAGGAAAGATAGTTTAAATCATCTTAGGTGCATCTTTTTAGTATATTTGAGTCGAGTCTACACACCATCAATTTCATCTCCACTACCTTTTGTCCTAAAGAAAAGCCATAAAAATTAACGCTTAAAGTAAAATTAACTTAGTAACTTTTTATTTACTAGGGCTCTGAAACACCAATATAGATCAGGCTAGTGTCTTGGAGTAGGAGAGTAATTAACTCTCCAAGATAGTAAAACCAAACAAGTAGCTCATCTTGCGGTAGGATAAATCCAATAGTTACATTTATGCTCTGGGAAAGCTCCTCTTAAAGGAGAAGCACGAGATCGTGTCCGAACCAGTGAGGGGATCAATCCTCCTTCATTGGGAACGACGCTAGATACGCACGTACTACAAACGGTAAACCTCGGATTGACCATTGTCGAGGAGCCTGGGGTCACTTGTCGGTAAACCTTGGATTATTGTCAAGGAGCCGGCAAGGGGATTGAGCTTGTTACTCTGCCCTTGCGTGTTATCGGATCGTAGACTATTCCCCCAGGTATATTTGTTGCTGTTGGTAACCTTAGTGACTATTATCTTTAGGGTTCTACCCAAGGTGACGGTGGAGGGAAGATCCCACTGTACCTGGAGCAGACGTCGGCTAGACTCACTTGGATTTTCTGGGGGGTTCACTTCACTCGAGACGGTTAAAGTGGAGGAACTTGTGCCAGTCTATTCATTAAGTAGGTTGCCGGGGTAACTGTTCCACCCGCCACTTCTGTACTGAATTCTGCGATGTTGGATTTCATCACCAACTAGTGTTTTCAGTCCGGAAGGTTACTGTTTGTGTATGGTTTGACGCCCTAGATTCTTTAGGCATGTGATTCGAATTTGTTTGGTTCTTTAGAGACTTTAGGCGGTTTGCTTTGAGATTTTACTTTGTTTGCGTGTGCAGTAGTTAAAAGTTTTAACTGTGGCTGAATTACCGAGACAGTCCCGTAGACTTCGGGGCCAGTCTCCTGAAGTTGTAACCGTGGCCGATTTGTTGAGGAAGTCCCGTAGACTTCGGGGCCAACCTCCTGAAGATGTCCCGGGTCATTACGAAGGTTTGAAAGTCCTCGTAACTCCTAGTGGCAGTAAAGTAGGTTCACCTGAAGAAGGAGAGTCTTCGTTGGTAGTTCATCCTGATTACCAAGCTCTAGAAACAGGTTATAATCCTGAAGCTATTGCAGTTTCCGAGCTTGCTAGTATTTTTTCATCTACTAGTGATATAGGCGAAGAACCTGAGATATCTGAACCTGTTACTCCAACATCGGGTTAGTCTCTCCAACTTCTAGTGCTTTTGATTCACCTAGGGTAGAAAGAGTCATCACCGAAAATCTTTCTTCTGGTTTGATAGCTATTAAATAACTTGCTCCAGAAGAAGAAATAGGTGTCCCTATCCCTGAAAATCAACCTACTATTGATCTAAGGGAGCGTGAATCCATTTTTTACAGTCCACCTAGAAGTACTACTTGGCATCTTTCTTTAACTAATTATTTGGACAACTCAGGGTTAAGTTTTTCTCCACCTCGTGCTCCTTATCCACCTAGAGGTATTTATACTCCTGTAAATATGTCAGGTCAGTCGTCGATGTTTACTCAATCGCCTGAATCTTTTTTGTACGGCGGTCCTTCTGTTCCCTCTGGGTATCAGTCACTTTCTGGTACTTTTGCGGGAGCATCTCCTCAACCCATTGAACATGGGTTATTAACTGGAAACAATGGTAATAAACCGTTGAGCGTAGGAGACATTTACATGACGTCAGGTTCTATTCCCAGTTCTCAACCTCAAGGTGGCCAGTTACCGCCTGGGGGGCAGCCTCAATTAACGCCTGGGGGGCAACCTCAAGGACAGTATGTACCCGTGGTGTAGTACATTCCTCAAGGTCAACCCCAGCCTCAATATGTACCCCAAGGACAACCTCAGTATCAATTTATACCTCAAGGTCAACCCCAGTATCAGTACATGCCTCAAGGGTATCTACCCCAAGGTCAGTACTCGAGTCAGGGTTTCCAACCACCCCAAGGTCAATCTTATGTTCAAGGTATGGGAAATGTTTCTTTCAATTATCAATCCTATCCTCAATCCGGTTATGGATCTCAATATCCTCAACCTGTTATGGGTCAATACCCCAGAATGAACATAGTGTGGGATCCATCGCAAATTCAACAGGTATTGCAGCCAAGTGTACAGTTGTCATATCAAACTGGACAACCCTTAGTTTCTGGTTCACCCCAGCAACCAGTCCAGTCTAATATTCAAACTTCTGTACCTTCGGTAGTTTCTCAGTCTGGGCCCATTGCACCTAGTACTCCATCTCAAACGACTGCTGCAACTACCGCAACATCTGTTCAATCTACCCCACCTACTTCTGGAGTATCGATAGCTCCAGTTTCTACTGTCTCTGTATCTACTCCTCAGACATCTTTACCATCGTCTGGATCCACGATTCAAACTACGGTTCAGATACCTGTAGGACAACCTGGTTTAAGAACGGTTGTCACAAGTCAACCACAATTCACTTATCAACCGTACCAAGGACAGTACCAATACGGTCCTGCTGTCCAGCAACCAGTTTACCAGTATCACTCGTATCCTGGGTACACTTATCAACAATCACAACAACCCCAGTACGATCCGGTTAATCCTGGTTTTCCGGGAGGATACAATATCCCGAACGCGATTCCCATTCCTAGTTATCCTGGGTATCCTCCTCCTGGCACTGGTCTCGTGACCTAGAGTTTTAGGGATCCTAATCGGCAGTTACTGTTTATCGCAACATTGGATTTACCAGACTTGTCGCGCCTAATGAACGATCCAATAAACTATCTTCCGTTTTGGCCGCCAATGCCAAATAAGTTGCCCAGTGACATTCCCAAGTTCGAAGGTAAGTTTGGAGAGGACCCGTCGAATCATGTGATGACTTACCACCTCTGGTGTGCCTCTAATTCCATCTCGGATGATTCGATCTACTTACGTCTTTTCCAGCGTACTCTCATTGGTCTCGCGGCCAAGTGGTACATTGAGTTACCACGGGCCTCTTTTTATAATTTTATAGCTACCTCGTTTTTAACTCATTTTCAGTTGCCGGTCAGATATGATAATGGCACGGAGTTACTAACTTCATTAAAACAATCAACGTCCACATATATTTCCGATCATATTCATGAATGGAGACGTCGAAGGCAGTTAGTGAAAGTTTTTATCCTGGACCAGATCTTAGATGAATGGTTTGTTAAATCATTGTTACCGAAGATTACTGAAGACGTAGCTAAGGCCGGAGTAGTTACTAAGGAGCAAGTAATTGCTCAAGCATAGTACCTTGACTTAGTTTATACTCAGTCAAGTACGTTACACGAAAAGATCCCAGATCTTCCTAAGTCAAATCAAATCGCTGCTGCTCCTTCGGGGTCTCATGCCGCTGATGGTATGATTGGTACGGTGAACACTAAAAGTAAGAAGAAGTCTTCCAAGAACTCTTCTCCTATTATAACCTTGCCTGATTCCCCGACAAGAGATTCCTCTGCTGAGGTTTCTGCCGATATTCACGCTGTAGAGTCATCTACGGCTAAATCAAAAACCGGTGGGAAAAAGAAAGGCAAGAATAAGAATAAAGCAGACAAAACTCCAAAGGAGAAAACTGCAAAGTCGGAAACCAATGACGAAAATCGCAAACCTCGTTATCCTTGTCTTATTTGTGAAGAGGATCATTTTACAACAGATTGCCCTCATCGGGCAGAGGTTGCGAAGATTGTTAAAGGTTCTCCAACTCCTGCTGTTCTGAAAGATCCATTTCCAAAGCAAGAGAGTAAGATGATAGGTTCTTCCTCGAGTGCCAGTGAAGAACCCATATTGATGATGTCTCATGTAAGGATTGCGACTCGATTGCAAGATTATGGTAGTAAAAGTCCTGTTGATGGCAAAGAAGCAGAATCTTCTCATTCTAATCCATCAACCTCAGCTCCCGGTTCCGATCCACTACAGATCGAGAAACCTAACCCGGACTTAGTAATCAAACCACCCACCAAGGGTATACTTCGAAAGTCTGCTTTCAATCCACATGCGAGAGCGGCCCAGAATTATAACATTGTTGAGGACTTAGCTGTTTCACCCTCAGCAATGTTGGCTTTGGAAGTGCTGCAATCATGCCCAGCACAACGCAAATTACTTTTGTCGGCTATAGGAGCTGTTGATATTCAGGACCCGAACTTAATAATATTTCATCTAGAAAATAGTACACCGCGTTTACCTCATCAAATGGCTTTCCAGATCCCAGTGATAGTCAAAAACAGGCCTATTCATCGGACTGTAATTGATGAGGGAGCTTCCACGTGTATTATGTCGATACAGTGTTGGAGATCGCTTGGTTCTCCTTCACTAAATCAATCCCCAACAATTCTTAAGGCCTTTGATGGCCGTGGGTTTCATCCGTTTGGCATTCTACAGGATTTGCCTATAGGGGTTGAAGGAAAAACCATTAGTCTAGATGTGGAGGTGGTTGATGCCCCTCTAGACTACAACCTTCTCTTGGGTTGAAGTTGGTCTTACGCTATGACAACGGTCGTTTCATCGGTCTTTCGAGTAATAAAGTTTCCACATAATGGCAAGATCGTAACAATAGACCAGCTGGCTTACTTTTCATCCGACCCAGCCTCTTCAGAGAGTATTCAGCATGTCGGTAAAACGACTATCCCATATAAGGATGTTGGAGTAGGATTAGTTAAAGATGCCGGTTTACTGGGAACTTTTCCTTTTCCTCCAATCAATGCATTGTCTTTGTTTGCATCCATTCATATGATTACATCAAACACCATTGTTTATGATGATCCTTGGATCGTCCCTTCTGAATCTGAGATAGACTCATTTGGTGATGCTATGCCTTTGAGTCCATATGAAATTGCCTATGAAGCCGTGCAGTCTTTTACCGACCCGCGTTCAACCAAAATCGACCAAATGAATGTGGTCCATGAGGAATCACTTTTCACATCAACCTCGGAGTTAATAGCATTTCCCGAAGTTGTGTCATCTGACGAGCAACTTCGTGAAGTCCTGTGTGTAGACGATTTACCATGGGAAGATCTCCATCACAGATCTTCGTTTTTACCTAAGGATGATCGTTTTGAAAATGATTTCTCATCAATCTTTACAGCTGAATATGTCAAAGAAGCTCAGAATCCAATGAAACATCCTGATTCAGAGCTGAATTTGGGAAACATCTCTCGCACTATTCCCATTGACATTTCAGTCAAGCCTGGAATTGTTGAGAACATTCATATAGGTGCCTCGTGTATAGATGACGAAATTCAGACATACAAGGCCCTATTTCAAGAATTCCGCGACGTGTTTGCCTGGTCCTATGAGGAAATGCCAGGAATTGATCCCGCGATTGTTGTCCATGAGATCAAGACTTACCCGGATGCTAAACCCGTCCGGCAATGTTTGCGTCAGATTCACCCACGAAAAGCGGCTGCAATTAAAGCAGAAGTTGAGAAGCTGTTGAAAGCAAGGTTCATTTATCCGATCCCATTAACGGATTGGGTATCGAATATTGTTCCGGTTAACAAAAAATAGGGAACAATAAGAATATGCATCAATTATAGGGATATTAATCGAGCTTGTCCAAAGGACAACTACCCAACACCCTATATCGATCAAATAATTGATGATTGTGCCGGCAGTGAAATATTTTCCTTTATGGACGATTTTTCCGGTTACAATCAAATCAATATTCTACCTGCCGATCAACCAAAAACGGCTTTCATTTGCCCATGGGGGACATTTTCTTATTGCAAATTACCTTTTGGGCTTAAGAATGCTGAAGCAACTTTTCAAAGGGTGATGTCTTATGCGTTTCATGACATCAAACACATTGTGCAACCGTATCTCGATGATTTGCCCGCTCATTCATTACATCGAGCTAATCACCTTGTCCATTTACGAGCAATTTTCATGAGGTGTAGGCATTATCGTATTCGGTTGAACCCACACAAATGTGTCTTCTGTATAGAAGTGGGACGATTTTTGGGATTTGTAGTTTCGAAAGCCGGCATTCGCGTCGATCCCTCGAAGGTAGAAGCTATCATCAAATTGCCTCCTCCTTCGAGTCTTCGCCAACTCCAAAGTTTGCAGGGGAAAGAAAACTTTTTACGACGATTCATTCCTAACTACGCCGAGGTTACAAAGGGTTTTACACGGTTGTTGAAACAGAAAACTCAATTCTCTTGGGATGAGATAGCTTAGAAATCATTTGATGCGCTCAAGTACGCGTTGACCCATGCACCGTTGCTGCATCCTCCCAACTACAACCATGATTACTTTTTGTACCTCGCCGCCACTCATTCCACCATTGGAATGGTCTTAGTACATGAAGATGAATTCGGAACGGAACATGTGATGTATTACCTTAGTCGGACGTTAAACCCAACTGAGCTAAAATATTCACATGTGGAGAAATTGGCATTGGCAGCCGTTCAAGATGTCCAACATTTTCGTCACTACATTTTACTCCGTAAAACTACAGTCATTTTGGATTGCAACCCATGATCTACATTTTGACTAAACAATTTCTAGGGGGCAAGTACTCCAAATGGATTTTTATCCTGCAGGAGTTCGACTTGGAGTTTGAGAAATCTAAGTCTAACAAATCTTTAGTTTTTGTAGAGTTAATGTGTGACTTCCCGCGTGCTGACACGGAAACTGTGGCAGAGGAGCCCATTGCGGACGGATCTTTGTTTCTCATCAGCACTTTAGATCCGTGGTATGGGGATATCATCGTCTATCTCCAGACCCAATCCTTTCAGCCCGAAGTTTCAAAGTCGGAATGTCGAAAAATTCGATTCCAATCCCAACAGTACAAAATTATTGGAGATACCCTTTATCGTCGTGGGGCGGACTTGGTTTTTCGACGTTGCTTAACTCATGAGGAAGCTGAAAGGGTTTTGAATGACTGTCACTCTGGAGTGTGTGGTGGTCATATGTCTGGGTATGCCACGGCCCAAAAGATATTGCGCGCTGGCTACTTATGGCCGTCCTTGTTTAAAGATTGTATTACTGCGGTCCGAAAATGCCACAACTGTCAGGTGTTTGATCGAAAGATGCGCGCTCCACCTGCTCCTCTCCACCCTATAATTTCCATTGGTCCTTTTGCCAAATGGGGTATCGATTTTATTACATGTAACCCTCACTCGGCCGGGGGGCATGCGTATATCATCCTTGCGGTAAATTATTTTACCAAGTGGGCCGAGGCGATGCCTACATTTGAGGCAGACGGAAAGACAATTGCAATTTTCGTGTTCAATCACATAATTGCTAGGTTTGGTGTCCCACAAGCGATAATCACTAACCATGGGTGCCATTTTCGAAACGTTATGATGACAGAACTTACAAGCCAGCTTGGTTTGCGTCACGATAGTTCAACTCCTTATTATCCACAAGCAAATGGTCTGGTTGAGTCCATCAACAAATTTTTAGTTATCATGATACGACGAATCATTGGTATTCATCGGTCGAATTGGCACAACATGTTATTTTCAGCGCTTTGGGCGTACCGAACCTCAGTGAAAACATCAACAGGGTTCACTCCTTTCCAACTTGTTTATGGTTTGGAAGCTGTGCTACCCATTGAATGCGAAATCCCGTCACTGCAAATGGCCATCGAGTTACTTCCAGCTACTTCCGAAGAGGAGAAGCATTTATTATACTTAGCTCAATTAAATGAGACTCGACGTGATGCTGCATTAGCGATCGAGACTCACGCAAAACGTATGAAAGCTCAGTATGATCGAAACGTGACCCATTGAAATTTTTCGGAAGGAGACCTAGTGTTATTATATGATCAAGCTATTGATAAATTA
Organism: Pinus tabuliformis; assembly: GCA_031772625.1. Classification (NCBI taxonomy): domain Eukaryota; kingdom Viridiplantae; phylum Streptophyta; class Pinopsida; order Pinales; family Pinaceae; genus Pinus; species Pinus tabuliformis. The sequence continues at coordinate 780,555,253 of CM062807.1, forward strand.
GGTGCTGGAAAATTCGTTCCTATGTGGCATGGACCCTATATTGTCAAGCGAAAGCTAGCAAAAGGGGTCTATGAGCTGGTAGACTTTGACGGGGACCCTTTGGGTAAACCCAGAAATGGACTTTACCTAAAGAGGTATTATGCTTAAATGATGGGTATGGAGATTTTTGGTTTGGTTAGTTTTTCTTTCTAGCTGGTGTGTTTGTTAGTTTAGATAGTGTGCTTAGCTTAGAGAGTGTGTTTTCGTCGTTATTCTGGCTTATCTGGGTTTTACTTTTGATATTGCAGATGTCAATGCCTCTCCAAACATACATTGGATTCGCTGATGGTGCTTGTCGTAGTACACAGAATATCTCTTCCGCAGCTTGGGTTATCTATTCGCCCTCTGACAAGTTAGCTTCTATGCATGGGGTCACCCTCGATCAAACAACAAACAACATTGCTAAATACAGTGCAGTGATTGAGTTATTGTCTGAATCTATTTCATTTGGGATTCGGAGTTTGATAGTGAGGTTAGATTCTGAACTCGTTGTATTACAGCTTAATAGAGTGTATGCCATTAGAAATCCAGTGTTATTAAGGTTATTTTTTAGAGTGCGTCTCTTGGAACGTGAATTTGATTACATTGAATATCAACATATTCCAAGGTCTTTAAATACATTAGCAGATGCAATTGCTTCTCGAATGTTAAATAGACATTTGCAATAATCATACATGTAAATTTAAAAACATTTCATCACACATGTTCAACAGATAAGCCGGTAATAATGATATATATATATATATATATATAGGAGTATGTCAAAAAATACATCGTCTTCGATCATAGGTTTAAAAACAACTTATGATCGGCAAAAATGATAAGTACAAAAAACCATGTCACATGTGTCTACAAAACGACCATCCAATCACTGGTGATGATCTCTATACGACACCACTGCACGGGCCACCCTACACAAGAACCTCCTAAAAGGTCCTGGGACCCCGACTACATAGCGCTGAAGCCTGATAGGAATATCATCTATAGTAGTCTCTGGTATATTTGTTGTAAGACGCTCTAGGTCTTGTTCCAACTCAGCTAAAGTCTCTGTGGCCTCGTCCTGTGGGGCCGACGCTGCTGCAACTGGTAGTCTCCTCTCGAAAGGCCGGAGATTGGCTGGACGACGTGGGCCTACATCTGCATTTTGAAAATTATTACTGTCAGTTTTGAGACGATATAAAAAACAAAAAAAATAGATAGTTTAAAAAACTTGTGAAAATGAAGTTACCTGTGTTATCCCATTGTTCTCCCGGTGGAAGAACCATGTCCGGATCTCCACGAAAATCAACTCCGGCATAAGGAAAATCCTGTATAGAAAAGACCTGGTCCTCTAACCAGTGAAAGTACTCTGGAGTAAATCGGACAACCTCCGTTCCCTCATTAGGATGACGGGCCATAACCGCAACCCATCGCATCAATTTGGGCTCTCGGGGAAGCCCAGCCTCAACAGTGAGCTGCTGTGGGATCAGCATCAGAACCCTCTCTAAGCCAAAACTCACAACTAAAGGCCCCTAACCAAAAGTCTTTAGCTATCCGTTTTTTTCTCTAGTCAGTTGGCCCTTTAAATTGGCCAACACAGCATCACACCAGTTGAAAATGGTGCCTCGATAGCAATCAATCGCCATCCGCATCTGGGATCCAGTAGCAATGTGTAAAGCGGCAGCCCCGCAAAGTCTGGTAACTGTAAAAGCAATCACCATAAGTTCAGGGCGGGATATAGTTTTGATCTCTATCCCCTTCTCCTGAGTCTGAGTGTTACACCACTCTAATCAGAGACTAGCGATGGACTGGGCACCCGGCCTAGTCCCGAACAGAGTCAAGTGTTCACCTCTCTTGGGCAAACCAGTGAGAAAATAGATATCTGAGGGCTCTATCTCGAGCTGGTGCCCTCCAATATAAAAACACTGGTCTTGAACGTTCCATCTTTCTACCAGCCACTCTAGAAAGCGCACTTGGGCCCTCATGCTAGGCATGGCCCAGTATTTATAAAGGCCGCATGCCTTCAAAGCATCAATGGACGGTCGATGACTAATGGTGGCCAAATCAACATCTTCGTGCTCTCTCTCGTGCCAATCAAGCATGGTGAACAATCTACACACCAGAAAACATCCATTAGAATCCATGAAATCAAAAATTGTTGGTCCAATTTGGAGAATTTGGGGTTTGTAAACCCTTTGCGCGGAGTACGCGCCCTGCCTTTAGGAACAGAGCATGCGTACACATGTTCCCTTAAGGCAAGGTGCGTACGCCCGACATTTTCCCAACTGAGAAAATGTCGGGGTACGCAGGTCCCTAGTGTGGCACCTGCGTATCCCGAAAGGTGGATCTTGAAACCCCAAAGCCTCCAAAAAATCAAATCTAGGGCCTAAAAACAAATTCTAAATGGATGAAAATGAAGAGGAGGATGTTGTAGAATACCTGAAAGAGACGGTGTTCGATTTCGACGGTCGGATTCTCCAAAATGTCCACGGGAAGTTTCTTTCCAAAATCCCTTTTTCTCTCCTCAACAATAAAATGGTAAAAATGAATTGGTAAAAGCCCTTTTTATAGGTTTTTTGGGTAAATAAATGGTAAATTTGTTTATTTTTCACCATGAAAAGGTATTTTTCAAAGTATTTTTATCTATCTTTAAACAGGTATGAGTAATGTGTTGGTTTTTGTGCAGGATAAAGGATTTTCAGGGAAAATTGTCATTTTTTACAAACAAAAACATCAGAGTCATCTTTAAGCCCTTTTCTGACTCCTAAAACATGAAAAGATTTCCGAGTGTTTCTTTTACACTCGTTAAAACAGAATTAAAAGACGGTCCTCTTATAGCCCTTTTCTGACCGTAAAAACATGAAAAGATTGCCAGATTTTTGTCGTTTCAAATTCGATATTGGAAATAAAACGATTTGTCCTTGATTGCTTTTTACTTTTCAGGTCAGAGACACTAATCATGAAAGTACTCCTCAGTCGTAAAGATCAAGCGGTTCTCTCAAGTATTATTTTATACTTTTTCAGGCTTGGGAGACACAAATTTACGAAAAAGGTCAACCCTGGAAGTCTTCTTAAGTTTTTTCAGACTCTCTAAAATTGAAAAACGCCGAGTTCCTCCTATACTGGACTCGTTAAAATTTCACAGTAAAGGACCTGTTCGATTACGAACAGGAACGGACCACTCCTTCTTAGGGTTCGAATCTAAACTAAGTTGGACTCATCCGAAGGATGAGCTTATAATCAAGCAAATGTTATCCTTCTCAAGCTTGCAAAAAATAAGGAAGTACTTGCCAGAAATGGTGGAAGAAAAGAGAGAAAATGAGCCTATTTGTTATCCTTTGTCTCAGAGAAACCTTATCACCACTCTTGAACACGACACTTTTTCATTCACCTGGGTTAGGAGATCCTTTGCCTAATAGTTGATCAACCACATTGAAAATCTTCAGCCGGTTTCTGGGTATTAACTTTGGGTCACTCGTTACCAAGCCATCTGTTGTGTTGTTATGTGTTCAAGAGGTCACTGCAAATAAACCATTCATCTGCAAAATACCTGTCATCCATCTTGACCATCCCTGAGTCAGTACTTACAGCTACATTTCTTCAACTTGAACTATGATTTCGTGTTGTGGGCTTTCCTGCAATGGGTCGCTTTCTATCGACATCAGCACATTATCTAGAAAGATGATCTAGAAATCGTCAGTACCTTGAAATTTGCATGCATCAATGGCAGGTTTCTCGCCTTCAACGACAGTTTACATCATTGACTTTCGATCAAAGGATTCCGTGATATGTTCGACATCAACACATTCATTCACATCTCACAGATTGTACTGAGTACTTTGAGAACCATTGAAATCACTGGTGGTCTCTCTCACACTTTTTAACAGTTTACATCATCGACTGGTAATCAAGTGGTTTCTACCATGTTCGACATCAACTCATTTATTCGCATGGATAGAATCGTAGTATTTCGGGAAGTAGAAATTAAGACCCTGGATCTAGTTTCCACCATCCAGGTTGCGAGGAGTTTTGTATTCATTATACAGTAGACTAATCATAAACAGATGGCTACGTCCATACTGTGTCTACATGAGTCTATGATTATGATGTACTACGAAATCATTCCTATATCAGAGCAGTAGTTAGTTTGTTAGTTAAAGTTTTCAATCTGAGTATGGGAATGCCTACCTCAGGGATGATATGATCTTATATATGTATTTTGTGTTGAATATATGCAGGTTCCAACTGGGCTCTCCACAAGATAATCCTTGAAATGATAACGTGCTTCACCCTTCCTAGATGATATGAAACCCTAATCTACTACAGGCTTCGCACTTTAGGCAATCTGTTACACTAAAATTTGTCACCATGACTATTTGCAGTCAGTATGGCTCCATCAATTGTCATACTGTCCTCCTTGGCAAGTCTTATACCTCTGCTCCTCATGTCAAACTCCAAGAAAGAGAGAAAGTCCTTAAAAAGTCAATATAACTCTGGTTACGCAGTTTCTCTTACCCTTACCTGCGTGTACGCACCTCAAGTTCATAATACCTGCGTACTTGTACGCTCTGTCTGTAAAGGGGTGGGTGCGTACTCCTGTAAAGGTCAAAAGGCGCAAGTTTTACTTCAAAAAAGTTACTTGTGGTCGAATCTAGAGCATTCTAGAAGATGGTTTGACGTGGATTGAGCGCCTCCAGATGGTTCATGCATCCCAAAGAAAGAGGAACTTATCCCATCAAGAGGGGAGCTATCCCATTGAAAGAGGGGCTTATCCCATTGATGGTGGACTTGATTAACTTTCTCCAAAGCATTATAAATACAGGCATTGGGCCAGAGGGAGGGGAGGTTGAAAGCTAAACATTCCTAACGGTAGATGCTGCTGAAATTAGGACTCCCTTTTAAAGCTTGAGAGGAGAGATTCCCATCCTTTATTAGCTTCATTTGGAAGTGGGTGAGCTGATCAAAGTAAAGGAGAACTCTTGTTGGACCCTGGGAGGGACCTGCACAACACCAAGGCACTCGTTGTAATGGTTTCTTTTGTTTCCAATTAATACAATTAAGTTCATTTTTCTCAACAAGTTGTTATATATAATTTGTTTCATATACTCCTTGGTCTTTATGATGAATATGTTTTATGATATGAGTTATTCAGGTGCTATGTAATCGTTTGCTTGTTAGTGAATGCAGGCTTCAAGGAGAAGGAGGAGCTCATCTGGATCGAAGAGGCTTGGCTGCTACAAAGAGCGTTGGACTAAAGGTATGCTTTCAACACCTGGTTGCTTGTATTTTAAATGCATATTTAGGGAAAGATAGTGCTTGATTGTCTTGTTTGTCACTAGAAAGCCTTAGCTTCTAGGGAGGTCGGTTTTGTCCGCAAAATTGACTCTTTCTGCATGACAAGGCTTCTGATAGATCCATCCCCAACTGAACTGCCATCTTGAAAGTTTTGACTTGAAACTCAATGGGGAGCAGGAATTCTTTCCCATAAACAAGTTCATAGGGAGAATGTCCTGTTGTATTCCTCCATGTAGTTCTGTAGGCCCATAAGGTTTCAAGAAGCCTTTCTGCCCAATCTCTTCTGTGTAGATGAGTAGTTTTGGTGATGATGCTTTCAGTAACTTTGTTTGTAGACTCCACTTGGCCATTTGCTTGCAGATGGTAAGGAGTATATTTTTTGTGCTTGATTTTGTATTCTTCCATCAGCTTCTCCACCATGTTGGACGTAAATTGACTTCCTTGATCTGTCATAATTTCTCTTGGGACACCAAAGCGAGTAAAAATATCCTCATAAAGAGAATTAACAACTAAATATTCAGTAGCAGAAAGTAATGCTTTTGCTTCTATCCATTTAGTGACATAATCAGTGCATACCAATATATACTTCTTTTGTTTAGATGGTGGATTAATGGGTCCAATGAAATCTAAAGCCCACTTTTCAAAGGGTTCGATGAGTACTCGTAGTTGTAATGGCATTTCATTTGAAAGAGTCGGTTTCCCTACTCTTTGGCAGCTGTCACACCTTCTGACATATTCTTTTGTATCTTTGAAGAGAGAAGGCCAATAATATCCTAAAGAAAGGATTTTATAGGTCATCCTTTTGTCAGCAAAGTGTCCACCGCATGGTTCATCATGACATGCCTTAAGGATGTCAGGCATTTCATCTTCCCGAACACATCTTCTGATCACACAATCTAGCTCTGTTTTAAACAATTCGTTAGAAATCCATGAATATTTTGAACTCTCCTGAATAATTCTTCCTTTTTCACTAGGAAATAGATATGGAGGTAGCTTCCCTGTAACCAAATAGTTATCAATATCTACATACCAAGGAGTCTTAATAGTTACTGCAAATAAATATTCATCTGGAAACTTATCCTCTACAGGAGAATCTTCGTTAGTATTTTGGATCCTAGACAAGAAATTAGCTATTGTATTTTGTTTCCCTGGTCTATCCAATACAGTAATATTGAATTCTTGTAAAAGTAAGATCCATCTTGTAACTCTGCCATTAGTAATAGGTTTTTTCATTATATATCTAATCAAAGAATGATCAGTAAGGACAAAAGTTTCATATCCTGTTATATAATGTCTAAACTTATTGATTGCATGAACAACAGCTAAGAACTCTTTTTCAGTCACAATATATTTCAACTCAGTAGGAGTCAAATTTTTACTGGTATAGTAAATGGCATAAGGAACTAAATCCTTTTGACCCAGCACAGCTCCTAGAGTTGTATCTGAAGCATCTGTAGAAATATGGAAAGGAAGTTTCCAATTTGGCCCTCTCAAAATGGGTGCTTCAGATATTCTTATTTTCAAAGTTTCAAATGCTGATTGACAATTAGGATCCCATTTGAATTCACAGTATTTTGTAAGTAATTTTAAGAGTGGAGATGCTATTTTGGTGAAGTTTTCTATAAATCTTCTATAGTACCCAGTAAATCCCAGAAAACTTCTAACATCCTTTTGACAATTTGGAATAGGCAACTTGGAGATGACTTCAACTTTTGATCTATCAACTTTAATCCCATCCCCTGAAATATGATGTCCTAAAACAATACCTTCAGTAAACATCATAAAGCATTTTTCATGACTTAATGAAAGGTTTGTTTCTTTACATCTTATAAGGACTTTTTCCAAATTCTCTAATGCCTCTTCAAATGAATCACCATAAACTGTAAAATCATCCATATAAACCTCTACACAATCATGGATTAGATCAGAAAAGATTCCTAGTACTGCCCTTTGAAATGTTGCGGGTGCATTACATAATCCAAAAGGAAGCACTCGGTAAGCAAAAGTTCCCCATGGATAGGTAAATGTGGTCTTATCTTGATCTTCAGGTGCTACCTGAATTTGATTATAGCCACTAAAACCATCCAAAAATGAAAAGTACTTTTTGCATGCTAGAGTATCTAATACCTGATTGATAAAGGGTAAAGGAAAGTGATCCTTCAAAGTTGCTTTATTCAATTGCCTGTAATCAACGCATACCCTCCATTTACCATTCTTTTTAAGTACTATAACCAAAGTAGAAACCCATCGGCTATCTGAAATTGGATAAATGAAGTTTACATTGAGTAGTTTTTGGAGCTCTTCTTTCACTATCTCCCTAAGGTTTGGATTCATCCTTCTCTGAGGTTGTCTGATTGGTCTACTATTTTCCTCGATGTAGATGTGATGAATGCAAGTCTTAGGGTCAATACCTTTCATATCAGTATACTCCCATGCAAATGCAGTAGAATGTTTTTGCAAGATTTTGGTTAGCTCTCCCTCTTGTGATTTTCCCAAATTTTTGTTGATATTCAATGTTTTACTTGGAAAGATCTCAATGGCAAAATACCAAGCTCTTCCATAGAGTAGAGAGACATTTGTCTAGATGATAGATACTCAATGTCAGAATCTAAATGAAATTGTGTGTGGTCATATTCTGAAGATATTTCAAAGTTTTCTAATGTGTTCAGAATTTGACTATCTTCACTGATTTCAGAAATGGTAAAGACAAGTTGTATAGTGTCCTCATCATCGACCCATTTTTTATCTGCTACTTCTGTAATTGCTTTTGCTGGAGGATACGAATTGAATTTCTTTATCGAATTACCATCAGAAATATACAAATCCCCAGATCTACAACTGATAAAAGCATCAGTTGTGGCTAGCCAAGGTCTTCCTAAGATGAGTGGGTGCCCTCCTAGATTACTCTTGGGAGTTAAAATCATGAAATCTACTGGATATTCCCAATAATCTAAGGAGACCGAAATGTTTTCTAATACACCATCTGGTTTGATAATTGATCAATCTACGAGTTGCAGTAGTGTAGGTGTAAAAAGAAGATTAGGAAGTTTTAGCTGTTCCATAGTCTGTCTACTCATAATGTTGATAGCAGCCCCTAAATCAATCAAAGTATTTGGAATTTCTACTCCATTGATATGTGTTTTGACAATTGGACTACCGGGATCTACATACTTCTACATGGTAATTTTTCCCATCATGATATCTACAATTTTTCCTATCAGGTGGATTCTTCTTTTATCTCTTGGTTTCCTTCCCGGTCTTTTGAGACTCAACTCCTCTATTGTTTTTGCTAGAATAGGAATTTCTCGAATGGCTTGTAGCAAGGGAATCTTGATACAGACATTCTTTAATTCATCTAGGAAATCATAGTCAGGCAACAAGATTTGTTTTTCCACTCCTTTATCAATTTGTAATCTTTGAGGAAAAGGAGGTGTGGATGAAGATGCAGGTTGCTCAACTATAGGAGTTGTAGGGGTTGACTCTTTTTATTTTTCTTTTTGATTGCTTGGGTTTTGAAGGGATGCTTCAGAACCTTTATTGGCTTTAAGAGAATCTTCCTTAGAAATGCTTTGTTTTTGAGCATCTATAGAAGGCTTGTCTAAAACTCTACCAGATCTGAGTTGTACATCATTGAGAGGAACAATCATATAGGTAGGAAATTGTTGTCCTTCTACCATGTAAGAATTTTGAGGGTTTTTATTATTGTGGTTTGGCAATGGCTGGGAAGGTACTTGATTTGTCTTTTGTTGGAATGGAAGCAAGAGTTGGGAATTTGGATTCTGTTGAGAAGGTTGTTGTTGTTGTGGAAATGGAAATTAAAGTTGTGGATTTTGATTTGGAAGTTGTGGAGCTTGTTGGTTTTGAAAAGATGGAGGATATTGATAAAATTGAGCAAATCTCCCATAGGGATTTTGCATACCTTGTACCCATGATTGAAATGGATTTTGAGGTTGGGACCAAGGTTGTTGCCAAGGATTCCAATTTGGTGGGGGTTGAAAGTTCGTGGGGTTGTTAAACCCTTGATTTTGTTGCCCCTGCCAAGGTCTCCTTGAAACAAAACAGAGAGACTCAGTTGAATTTGGGTCTTCTTGAAAGAAAGCTTTGAGCCCAGGAATTGAAGGAAAATCCTTGGTCTCATGGCTTTCTAAACAAATCACACATGTTTCTACAACTTTTGCATCCAAGGGGCATTCCCTTAGAGCATGTTTCTTCCTACATTTTGGACAAAAGATGGCTAAAGCTTCAGCTTCTGCTTTCTGCTTGTTTTGTATCTTAAGGGTGTCTAGTTGCTCACTAAGACTCCCTAAAATATCAGTTTTAAACTCATCAAGCATATTTCCAATCTCAGCCCCACTTACTGATCCAGTTGTAGATTTGTTTTCTCTAATGAGAGAAGGATCTCTAGGCCCTTTTCCAGTTTTAGATTTTCCCCTTGAGAGATGGACACATAGCTCTGCTATATCATGAAGTGGAAGTTGAGATATATCTCCTTTTCCCATCATGTTCAAAATATCTATCCATTCATCTCTAGTGGATTTCAATAGAAGGGCTTTCAAGGTTTCCTCATCTAAGTTATTCATTTTTGCTCTTTTCAGGTTGTATTGAAATCTTTCAAGTAAATCCTCCAAGTTTTCATCTTCCTTTTGCACCATTTTGAATACCTCATTCTTGTGATTGGTGGGCATACAATAGTCCAGGTATCTATCCAAAAATGTTTGTTTGATATCATTCCAAGTCCTAATAGATTGAGTGACTAATCCCATGAACCATTTTAGAGCAGCTCCCTTTAATGTTGAAGGAAACAATTTGAGTTTTTGAGAGTCTTCCATATAATCATAGGTTCGGCACATGAATTCAAACTCAAATATAAATGTTTCAGGATCCTCACTTCGCAACATATAAAAGTTTGGGAGGACAGATGGTGAGATGTTTTTCATTGTTGTTCGAGATTCCTCATCAACTATAGGAAATCCAAATGAGTTATCTCCATCGCTATTTCCCCCATTGTTACCTCTACCTCCTCCATTGTTTCCTCCTCCTCTACCTCTACCTCCTCCAAATCCATTTACTACTTCTTCTGTCATGATAGTTTCCTCGGAGATTTTGGAGTCCTCTGGTTCTTCTACTAATGGCGGATGAGGAGGAATTTCTCCCTCTTCTTCTTCAGGTGGTTCTACTTCCTCAATTACAATGTGTTTTCCTGTAGAAGTAAAGAAAGGGTCTTTTCCTAACTCAGATTCGGTGGATAGTGTGGGAGTGTCTCCTAATTCAGCTATTGCCTCTTGAATTCTAGGAATCCTAAGGCTAGACGTGTGAGTTAGAGATGATGGAGGTGTATCTTGTCTATACCTTGAAGTAGATGGAGTTGTAAAAAGCGAACTCTTGGCCCTAGCTATAAACCTTCCCCTAGAATCTCTTGCATTATGCATGTCATTTTTTTTTAATTTTTCTTCAAGTCGGGCTAATAATTCTCTTTTTGATCTTCCAGGTCACTCTAGGTGCAAGAACAGAGCATACTCAAGAAATTATTGAACCAATAACTCTCTTTTCTGATCCTCCAGATCAAACTAGGTGCAAGAGGAGAGCATACTTTGAGAAGTTATCAATTTTTACCTTCCTTGAAATTTTCTAGTATTTTTTTTATGAAATTGACTACCTAGTTTCACTTCCCTGGCAACGGCGCCAAAATGTTTGGTCAATTTAGTGTGTCCTAAATTTCTATATAAATTTTCACTCCAGGAGTCATAAACTGCTGAAGTGAAGTGCACTATATATGAAAGATAACCGATTTCTTACTTCTTTGTTGTTTTTGATTTTTGGTTTTTTTTTTGGGTTTATCTTTTGTTGATTCCCTAATGTGAGATGGAAAAAGTCAAGTATGGATATAAGTGTTCAAGGCAATGGTGACCTCTAAAATAATTTCCAAACTTCAAAGTTCTCAAAAAGGTTTTAAAACTTGCAGTGATGAAATCAATTCCTAAGAGAAAATAAAAATGTACCAAACAGTGAGCTAGTGACAATGAAGCCCAGTATCCTTGCTGTTGTATAAAAAGAGAAAAAAGTTGAACTCAAAGCAATTCAAAAACTGTAAGCAAAGCAAACTAAATCATACTACTTCAACTCATATTCTAACCCCTCACCATTCGACTCGCTCTGGCTATAGGAGGTAATCATAAAAAAATTGAGTAATCTAATATCTAAATTGCATAAAATGAAACTAAGATCAAACTACACATTCATACTTCAATCCCTCACCATTCGACTCGCTCTGGCTATAGGAGGTAATCATCAACAAATTGAGTAATCTGATATCTAAATTGCATAAAAGTAAATGAGCAAAACAAAACTGAAAGAAATAACAGTGCTCGAATTAGAACTAAGAAAATAAATCAGCAGAAGGACAAGATGATTTCATGTCATTAGTCATTAAAAATCTATGTGCAATTGCCCGGGCAGTCTACTAGAACCTGAAAGAAAAACAATGATCAGTTAACAGTCATTAGAAAGCATAAAAGAAACTATGCACAGAAACTATCATGAATACCAAAAACTGTGTAATATATTCAAGCAAACGATTATGGCATCAGTAACATAAAGGAAGAAAGCATGAAACAGTAATTATAGAACCTTGGTGTACAGGGACCCTCTGCAACCTCGGCCAATCAGCAATCAGTCACAAATTGAACTTAAGAACATTGTCTTCTCATGTATTAAAATGCATTCATAACATAAAGATAGAGTCACGGCACAATGGGCTCATAAAACAGTCGAAATTACATATATAAAGCTAGCTAATATGCGTGTGATAATGTGTTATTTATAACTGAGGATGATACAACTACTTCCTAAATTCTGCGCTGCTAAACAGACACGTGAATAACCACATCAGAAGATCTAGCAATATGGTAGTTGCGACAATTAAATCCAAGGAGTGGTGGCTGTTAGATTTGGTTCACGGAGGAGTTCACAAGTGTTAGCACACCTCCTGGGATTGATGAATTTTCCACGCAAGTCTTCACGTGGTGAAAAACAAAGTCCTGCCACTGTAAAACTCTTAGGTTGACCACCGCTTTCACTGTCCTTGACCATGGCCTTTTGTGAGTGATTCGGCTGAACCAAGGGGACACGTTCCATGTCCACATCATTTGCAGCTTTCCCATGTGGTCGGATTCTCTAGTAGACACCTGTAACATATAATTCAACAAAAAGGTTGCGGAAAGTTGAGCTAGCTGCGGAAACTGACAAGATTCCGCAGATGACTGAGCAAAAATCTAGATCAAACAACAGTCACAAGACATAGTTAGGAAACTATTTTATATGCTCCTTTTAAACTAATATGCAATGATTTGACAACTTGTTGGTTCAGGTAACTGGAAAAGAAGGCTAAAAAGGTGTATAGGGAAGATGCAAGTTTGGGACTCAATAGTGTTCTTGTGGAGAGAACTCATATTTTTCCAGCTCCATTGTATTTTCTTGCAGGGAAGTAATTGTATTCATGGAATAATGAAGATTGGTGTCATGTTCAGCTTCTAAATCTTGTTCTACTCCATATGTCTCTGAGTTTCCTTGGGCTTGGCCATCCCAGGAACCTCAGAGCCCTTTTGTATCATTTTCTTTCCTTCTTTTCATTGCTTATTCACATGCATCTCTAGTTTTATTTCCCTCTATTTTTGCATTTAGTATTAATGATTTATTGTTGTATGATTGAGTTAAATGGTTCATGTAAGTTCTTTTTCAAGATTAAAAGCGCTATTTAATCCTTGGAAAAGCTTTGTAAGTTCATAGTAATCATTGAGCTACTTGGATTAGTCTTCTTATTTCCAAATCTAGATTGTTGGACCTCCTTTTTAGGAAAGAACAATAAATTTATGCTATTTTTTAGAGAATTATAACAAGCTTAAATTGATTTGGTTCCACTTGAATTAGATCAAAAAAACATTCTATTTCATAACAAAAATTACCCCATTTCATTTTCACTTGATTTGGTTAGGCATTTTTTAGATTTACTAGCTCACTAGTTCTCGAATTTCTAGATTTTCGACTAGTAATGTTTTTTAATTTTTTTGCATGGGTTAACAGAGGTATTTTTGAGTGATTCCACTTGGAATAGGGACCTAAGACATCCTAGTTAATAAAAAAAATTCTCCTATCCAATTTGGATTGTATTTGCTTAGTCATTAAACCCTCACCAATTTCATCATTTCACAAGGAAACTTCTCCAAGCTTTTTGAGCAAATCCATCCATATCCCATCTTTGTTTTTGAGTTCTGAAGTCATCCTAGGAACTCTCTTGCCTCATTACATCCACCAAACACCATCCCTAAGCTTTCCATCACCTTCAACATCCATCATTTTTCTCTCAACTGTATCCTATAGGTTTTCAGGGGATCTTGTAGGTTTTCCTGTAGTGGCCTATTTTGAGGCCGAATTGAGGGAAAACCTCCAGGAAACCACACAAGGTCACCTAAGGGTTTTCAAAGCCTTCCAACCATCCACCATCATATCCAATCCACCTACCGTATCACCAAAAGAGATTAGCTTTTGCACTCTGACATGAAGAAAAGACAAAAAGAAAAACAAATTTATTTTATTCATTTACATGCACAGTAATAGAAGGTTTGATGGATTGAATCTGCATGCTTAGGATAGTAGGATTGCATACATGTTAACTTAGAATTATTTTGAAGTAATGCCTCTTAGCAGTTAGTTAGAAAATGATGTGTTTTAGCATTTGATTTGAGTCTCTTTCCTTGTACTTTCTTTCTCTTAATAGGTTAAGGTTCCATTTCGAACATTTCATTTTTTGTAATTTGTTTAGGATTTGACTTCAGTACATGCACTCCATTACATCATGAATCAAAGGAAGGGCACATTTTATGCTACACATATAGTACCAATACCTCTTAAGTTTGTACGAACCCTACATTGATAATTAAAAGTGGTAGCCTTGGGAGTTGCAACATTCTTGTTGCAATACTAAGGCTCATCACCAATTTCGATCAGACTCATGGCATTGGAAAGAGGACTCATAGGGCTACTACATTCTCCAATTATAGACCTTGGATATCCTAAATGTCAGAGATACATCATATATAATATCGATCTCCTACAAAGTGAAAAAAGGCGTGCAATTTTTTTAAAATTTTGTAGAAGTTTGGTTTGAAAAATTAGTTTGGAGGAATTCAAAGGGCATAGTGAAGTATAATTATCACTGATTGACACCTCGAAGAAAGAAAATGGAAACACCCAGTAAGAAACCTAAAATATCTAGCATGACTCATGAAGAAGAGGAAGAAATGCAATATGATATATCAAAATTACGAGACCAAGTGCAACAAACTTCACTCCCACAAAAAGTAATGGAAGCTAAGACGGATGGTTTAAATAAAGGTGTAAAATCTAATATGAATGACGTGGAAGCTAAGATGAATGACATGGAAGCTAATATGAATGGCATGAAAGCTAAAATGGATGGTTTAAAGAAAGTCGTGGAAGCTAAGATGGATGGTTTAGAAGAAAAACTTAAAGGCAACATGGAAGAATTGAAGACAAATTTGACAAAGTTTCTACAAGAAATGCTTACTAATGGTGAAAGGGTAGTAAAGGAAACTCATGATGAGAACAAAATAAATGTTAATCGTGATTTCATAGACTCTAACGTTGGATCGAAGACACAACATGTTCCAAATATCAATATGAGGAAGTTTGATGGCACGGATCCGATAACCTGGATACCACATATGGAGAAATATTTCGATCTCCATAATGTGCAAAACACACAAAAGGAGCACATTGAAACTTTATATTTGGAACCAAATCAATTTGTATGGTATTGACGGTTTTTTTTCCCATAAATAGGTTGTCACTTGGGAAATCTTTAGGGATGAAATGGTAGCACATTATGAGGATACAAAAGGAACATTGTTTTTAGCCAATTGATAAATCTCAAAAAAAAGGGTTCAATGATGGAGCACATTGAGGACTTCCAAAAATCGAATATAAGGTTAAAAGATATTCCCGAGGAGCATAGGATTGATGTGTTCATAGGGACTTTAAAGTATCACATCCAACATGAGGTTCACCTTTGGGAACCTGATTCATTAGAGAAGGCATTTAGGTTGGCAAGAAAAATGGAAAGAAAAATTATGGTAACAAGGAAGCCTACCACTCACAATTATAAAGATGGAAGTGTTGTTTCCCATAGCCTTCCACAACCTACAAGGTTGACACCACAAAAATTGGAAGAAAAAAGAGCAAAAGGGCTTTGTTATAGTTGTGATAGCAAATACACTTAAGGTCATAAGTGTGCTGAGAAGAAAGTATTTTACATAAATTGTGAAGAGCAGGAAGAAAATGAACAAGAAACATCAAAAGAAGAGGATATACACCAAGAACAAGCCCTAGAGAAAGAAGAAATGAATCTAACCATATCTTGTAATGCATTGGCCGAAATTACCACTCCTCAAACTATCAAGATAAAAGGACATATCAAGAAGAAAAAGGTAATAATGTTGACTTATTTAGGCAGTACCCATAATTTTATTCATTGTAAGATAACCAAGGAATTGAATTGCTCTTCTAATCCAGCACTAGAGTTTTCAAGTGATGGTTGCAAGAGGAGAGAGAATAAAAATCATAACGATAATGGCAAAGCTTCTAAAGAAATAAGAACAAGGCATAATTGCACAACTATGTTCGATAGAGGTTCCCACATTGAAATCATCTATTCCTCCAGATCTCCAAAGTGTCTTGGACAATCATTCCAAGGTATTTGAGACTCGCAAAGGCCACCCACTATTCATGATCATGATCATGCTATCCATTTGATTCCAGGAATTTTTCCTCAAAACATCAGGCCTTACAGATATCCCTATGACCAAAAGAGTGAAACTGAATGTATCGTTGCAGAAATGCTAGAGGCTAGTATAATTCAACCTAGTCAAAGTTCTTTCTTTGCTCCAGTAGTATTGGTTCACAAGAAGGATGGATCATGGTTCATGTCTTCGGATTATAGGGAGCTCAAAAAGCTCACCATTAAAGATAAATTTCCCATTCCTGTCATTGATGAATTATTGGATGAATTGCATGGATCAATTTACTTCACCAAGTTGGATCTTTGTTTAGGATATCATCAAATCAGAATGAAGACTGATGACATTCCTAAAACAAGATTTAAAACTTGTGAGGGTCAATATTAATTTTTGGTGATGCTTTTTGGCCTTACCAATGCACCTTCTACATTTGAAGGTTTGATGAACTCCATTTTCAAACCCTTCGTTAGAAAATTTGTGTTTGTATTCTTTGATGATATACTAATCTACAGCAAGTCTTGGAAGGATCATGTTCAACATGTTGACAGGGTGCTCAAACTATTGGAGGAGAAACAATTATATGCACAAAGCTCCAAATGTTTCTTTGGAGTACAAGAGGTGGAATATTTGGGTCATATTTTATCTCAGGAAGGTGTTAAGGTAGACCCTAGAAAAATTAATAGCATTAAGGAATGGAAAAACCCCACATCCATAAAGCATCTACAAGGTTTTCTCGGGTTGAGAGTGTAGGTTTTAACCCCATATAGAAATTACCTACATACAAGTTCTAAAACACATAGAATAAACAATGCGAGAGCATAACACATAAAACAAATATACACAGAGATTTTCCCCTAGATCCCAAAGCCAAGACTACCAACTTGATTTTTCATTATGTTCCTTTCAATGCTATAATACATATTTATAGATGTCGAAGCATCCAATACCATGGACCGAAAACCATCACGTCCAAAACTATGTGCGAAAATCATGCACAAAACCATAGGTGGGTCCACCCAACCTAACATAGGGTCCAAAATCAAAATTTTCTGATAGAGGGGTCATGGGTACCCCTCAAACCCCCTATGACCTCCCCCCTCTAACCCCTGGTTAACTATGTGGGCTAGTCATGGAAAGAATATAACACAACCCAACATTCTCCCACTTGTTGTTTTCTTTCCACAGGGGGGCACAAGAGAGCTTAGTCATTTATCCAGCCCTGCAATGCCCATTGTTTCTCTACACCAAGAGAACTTCTCAGAGCTCACAGATTTTGTCAATGCATCTGCAGTATTCTTCAAAGTGTCCACCTTTACTAGCAACACCTTTTTGTCTTCTATCATATCCCTCACAAAATGATACTAAACATCAATGTGCTTTGTCTTTGAATGATATGCAAGGTTCTTTGCCAAGAAAATTGCACTTTGGCTGTCACAGTCTATCCTTATAGTTTCCTGTAATAACCCCATACTTGAACACAATCTCTACAACCAAACTGCTTCCTTGCTTGCATGAGTGGCTGCCATGTATTCTACCTCTGTAGTTGATAGTGCCACTATAGATTGTTTCTTACTCATTCAACTGACTGCACCTCCAAATAGGTTAAACACATACCCACTTGTAGGTTTTCTCTGATCCAGATCTCCAGCCTAGTTTGCATCAACAAATCCATGAATATCCAACACTCTGTCCAATCCTGGTCTTCCTTGGTAGCACAAACCATAATCACTAGTTCCACACAAATACCTGAAAACCCACTTCATTGTTGTCTAATGCTCCTTCCCTGGTTTTGACATAAGCCTGCTCAATACTCCCACTACATGTGCAATGTCTGGCCTAGTACCTAGTACAGACCATTGCATACATCAAGCTACCAAGTGCACTTGCATATGGAACACGGGACATGTCCTCTTCCTCTTCTTGTGTCTTGGGACACTGTTCAGAAGATAACTTCAGGCCTACAGGAATAGGAACCTTCACTGGTTTACTATCCTCCATATTAAACCTCTGCAGTATCATATCGACATAATTCCTCTGGTTTAACTAGAGCTTCCTCTATGTACTATCTCTTTTAATTTCCATGCCCAAAATATAGTTTGGAGCACCAAGATCTTTCATGTCAAATTTGGAGGACAATTAGGTCTTCAAATCCTGGATAATTTCTTTGTCATTTCCAACTAGCAACATATCATCCACATACAAGACCAAATAAATAACACGAACACCAATTAATTTAAAATACACACAGTGATTTTCTTTGCTTCTGGTGAAGCCAAGTCCCCGTATAATTGTATCAAACTTCTGATACCACATCCTTGGTGACTGTTTTAACCCATACAGAGACTTATTTAACTTGCATACCAGTTCCTTCTTACCCTTCACTGCAAAACCTTCAGGTTGCTTCATGTAGATCTCCTCCTCCAAATCCCTGTGAAGAAATGTTGTCTTCACATCCATTTGTTCTACCTCATAATCAAAAGCAGTTGCAACAGCTAAAAGTAATATAATAGAAGTTACCTTGGCAACAAGGGAAAAAAATATCACCAAAATCAATTCCCAGCACTTGGGAATAACCTTTTTCTATCAACCAAGCTTTGTATTTCTCCACCTTTCTTCTTCATTTGTCTTCTTCTTGAACACCCATTTGCTACCAATGGGTTTCCTTCCAGCCAGCAACTCCACCAGATCCCAAGCCTCATTTTTGTGCAAAGATGCCATTTCATCAACCATGGCCTCTTTCCAGAGTTTTCCATCCTCTGAATCCACTACTTCCTTCACATTTCTGGGATCATCATCAGTAACAGACAAAGAAAATTTGAATAGAAAGCAGATGGACTATACCTTTCTGGCAACGTTCTTTTTCAAACTGATCTTCTCACACCCAAAGTTTGTGGCTCTTCATCTTCTGATTCTTCCTCCTTTAGCTCAAAGTCTATCTTCTTAGGTTCCTTTGGTTGGACTTCATGTTTAATAACATCTTTTACCTCTCTGAACACCACATCTTGGCTGTACACAACCTTCTTCGTTACCGGGTTACAAAGCTTATAACCCTTTAAACCATCCTTATACCCAATAAAGATGCACTTTTCAGATTTACTATCCAACTTGGTTCTTTTCTCCTTTGAAACATGCACATACGCATCACATCTAAATACCCTCAGATGTGAAAGAGAGGGTTTCTTACCAGTCCATACCTCTTGTGGAGTCTTATCCTCCAATGTTTAAGAAGGTGATCTGTTGACTAGGTAACATGCTATCTCCATCGCCTCTGCCCAGAATTCCTATCCTAACCCGACACCACTGAGCATGCTTCTTGCCCTTTCCATCAACGTCTTGTTCATTGTTTCTGCAGCTCCATTTTACTGAGGTGTCTATGGAGTAGTCTTCTACTGTGCTATACCACACTTCTTACAGAATTCTTTAAATTCCTTGCTGCAAAACTCTCCACCATTATCTGCCCTTGGCACCTTTATTTTCTTCTCTGTCTAGTTTTCCACTAGAGCCTTAAATTCTTTAAACTTGTCAAAGACTTCAGATTTCTTCTTAAGGAAATATATCCATGTATTCCTTGAGAAGTCATCTATAAATGATACATAGTACATAAACTTTCCCAGTGATGGAACCTTCACAAGTCCAAACACATCACTGTGCAGAAGCTCTAATATTTGTTTCGCCCTCTTACTACCAAAGGGGAAACTCACACGATTTTGCTTCCCATATACACAATTTTCACAAAAGTCAAAATCTAGAGAGCTATTACTCATACCTTCTACCATACCTTTACCATGAAGTATTCGAAGGCCCTTCTCTCCAATATGTCCAAGCCTTTGATGCCATAGCATGGTCTTCTCTCCAAAGACAACTAGATTTTCTGCTCCACTTTCAATAGCCACAGAACTACTGCACCCATCAACAACCGTGCTACATTGTAGCTTGTACAGAGTTCCAATCCGAACTCCTCGCATCAATACCAGTGCTCCCTGAACCATCTTGCAGGTATCCTTCTTGAACACTATTTTTACACCTGCATCATCCAGCTTGCTAACAGAAATCAGATTTTTGGCTAATTCAGGAATATGAAGAACACGCGGAAGTGTTCTAACCCTTCCACCTTGCAACTTCAACTTTACCTTTCTGTGACCAACAAATCTAGCCTTCCTATCATCCCCTAAGAAGACATCACCACCATCGTATTTCTCATACTCGCAGAACCACTCTCTATGGGGAGTGAAGTGAAAGGATGCACCTAAGTCAATCAACCATGCCTCATGATCTACATGTGTACTTGAAGAAGCCAAGTACACATCCCCACCTTCATCTGAGGTGGTTTTCACCTTTGCAAAAGGAGCATCATCAGATCCCTTTCCTTTGTCAGGAGCTTTATATTTACAGTCCCTTTTGTAGTGCCCTTCCTTTCTACATTTCCGACACACCACCTTTACAGGTTTTCCTGGAGATTTAGATCTCCCTCTAGATTTAGATCTCCCACTCAATAACTTATTTTTTGTTTCTATTCTGGTACTGTCCTTGTACAGAAAAGGCATCACCATTCTAGCTCTCCATATTTTTCCGTCTCATCTCCTCCGTCAGTAAGGATGAGACTATTTCATCAAAATGCAAGGCAGTTGCATTGCTACCTATTGCAATAACCAGACTATCCCATGAATTTGGTAGAGAACACAACAAACTGATGCACTTATCTTCATTTGAAATTTTAATATCAACAAATGCTAACTGACTTACCACAGTATTAAATGCATTTAGATGCTCTATCACCGAGTCTCCATCTTTCATCCTCCTGCTATACAGCTTTTTCCGCAGGAACATTTATTTACCAGAGACTTAGATTGGTACAAAGTCCCTAACTTGTCCCACAAAGCCTTCATCGTAGCTTCCCCTGATACATTCAACAATACTAAATCTGAGACACACAATCGTATTGTGCTCTTTGCCTTCCAATCCAACTTCTTCCATTCTTCATCGGACACTCCCGTTTGTTTAGTACCCAGATCTACCGCGATCCACTGATCTTTATCCACCAATATATCCTCCATCTTGAGTTTCCACAACTCAAAACTTTGACCATTAAATTTCTCAATCTCTATCTTTCCACTGCTCGCCATCTCCTTTCACCAACATAATCGATCTCACAGATCTCCCATTGAACAGAGTCTACCACAGGCCCAAGCAAAACTCCTCAGCAACAAAGGCGTCCCCTTGAAGCCAAAACAATTCTGATACCAAATGTAGGTTTTAACCCCATACAAAAATTACCTGCATACGAATTCTAAAACACATAAAATAAACAATGCGAGAGAATAACACATAAAACACATATACACAGAGATTTTCCCCTGGATCCCAAAACTGAGACTACCAGCTTGATTTTTCATTATGTTCCTTTCAATGTTATAATACATATTTATACATGCTGAAGCATCCAATACCATGGACCGAAAACCATCGCGTCCAAAACCATGTGCGAAAATCATGCACAAAACCATAGGTGGGTCTACCCAACCTAACATAGGGTCCAAAACCAAAATTTTCCAGGGCGCTGCCCCAGACCCCATAGAGTGGGGTTATGGGTACCCCTCAAACCCCCTGTGACCTCCCCCCTTGTAACCCCCAGTTAAGTATGTGGGCTAGTCGTGGAAAGAATATAACACAACCCAACAGAGAGGTTATTATCACAAGTTTGTTAAGAATTATGGGAGAATAGCAGCACCTCTAACAACATTATTGAAGAAAGATGCATTTTCATGGACTCCATAAGAAATGAAGGCCTTTAAACATCTTGAAGAGGAAATGTGCCAAGCACTAGTCTTAGCTACATTGTACTTCACAAAAACCTTTATTGTGGAATGTGATGTCTCAGAAAATGGAATTGGTGTTGTTTTAATGCAAGCAAGAAGAAAGACACATTGCTTTCGAAAGTTGTCCAATCAAAGGAAATTATTTACACAAAGCTATTTATGAGAAGGAAATATTGGCAATACGACATGCATTGAAGAAATGGCAACCATACCTAATGGTAATATACTTCAAGGTAAAAATTGAACATGATAGACTTAAATACTTCTTAGAACAAAGATTATCTTTAGAAGAGAAAAGAAAATGGATCACAAATTTGTTGGGTTATGACTTTGAAATCATCTACAAAAAATGGAAGAACAATGTTGTGGCAGATGCACTCTGAAGAAAGGATGAGGATGTTGAATCATTTCTTTGCGCCATTTCTATCATCCAACAAGATTGGATAAACGAAGCAGGGATGAATGGAAGAATCACAAAGAAGTGTGGGCACTCATTGAAAAGTTACAACACGATCCGAGTACATCAGATACATTCAGCTAGAAAAATGATTTGTTATGGCACAAAGATTGCTTATACCTATGTAAGAATTCCCAACTCAAACAAAAGATTCTTATGGAATTTCACACCTCTCCCTTAGGAGGGCACTCAAGATTTCTAAAAACTCACCACAGGGTTAAGAAGGAATTTTTTGGGATGGCCTTAAATCGAATATTCGAATATTTGTGCCGGAATGTTTTGTTTGCCAACAAAATAAGTTGAAACAGTTAAGACCCCAGTTCTATTATAACCTTTATCCATTCCAAGCCAACATTGGGAGGACGTTTCAATGGATTTTATCACTGGTTTACCCAATTCCAAAGGAAAGAGTTTTATCATGGTGGTAGTTGACAGACTTACCATGTATCCACACTTTTGTGCATTATCTCATCCATTTAAGGTCAGTACAATTTGTACTGCATTTATGGAAATAATTCAAAAGCTACATGCAAACCCAAAGATTATTGTAAACGACGGAGATCCCATTTTCATTGGAAATTTTTTGACAAAATTATTCTTTTGTCTTGGTACTCAGTTAGCTCAGAGCTCATCTTATCAACCTCAATCTAATGGACAAATTGAGATTGTAAACAAATGTTTGGAAGGATATCTTCATTGCTTTGTATCTAATAAACTGACACAATGGGTCAAATGGTTGCCTCTAGCTGAATGGTGGTATAACACTTCCTTCCATACTGCATCAAAAATGACCTTATGGATATCATCCAATGTCCATCACATCATACTTAAGACAAAATTCTAAGCTTCAAACAACAGAAGATCACATCAAGCATCAAAAACAAGTTCTCCAACTCTTAAAGGATAACCTCATTTTGGCGTAGAATAGAATGAAATAATAGGCAAATCAACATCGCAGAGAAAGAAGTTTTTATGTAGGTGATTGGGTATTCATATGACTAAAACCATATAGAAAAATGTTCCTCACGCAAGCTAAGAAGGGTAATAAATTATCACCAAAGTATTATGGTCTATACAAGGTGTTGCAAAAGATAGGTACTATGGCGACCTCCATCCTGAATTAATAGCCTACACGGAGCTGATGGAGAGAGTAGGGTTCGATCTGGGAACCCTAGGCCCTAGGCCTAGGTGATGCAGACAGCGCAGGTAAGGACACGCAGGTACGGGAGCTTAGGGTGCTGGCAGTCTAAACGAGGCTGTCTTCTGGTAGGCAAGCGGAAAAGGAGACAGCTGGATTAAACATTCCGTTTGCAGTCTGGCGACGGGTCCCGTTCCCGTTTTGGGCTTAGTGGGGTTTTGTTACCTGGTGGTTTTTCGTTCGCAAACTTTCTTGGCATTTTTACGACTGTTCCTTTCGTTGAGGTCAACTTCCCTGTCTGCAAGCGGTTTTCAGCGTTCTCCCCAGGTAACGGTTGTGAGGAGGTGGCAGTTGTTACGGGGTTCTTGTGTTTTTTACTATGGTAATTTCAAATGAAACGGTGGAGCTTGACCCAACACCGGAGGATATACTCTCGGTCTGGGGAAAGGAGATCACGGAGCAGAATATTGGAAAGTTTTTTGGGCACCTCGACAGTCATGCATCGGCATTGTTCTCGGCAGGAGGTCCGCGAACTACAAAAGGTCTACGGGACGAGAGTTGGGGTCTTTCAGGCGGCCTCAACAATATTGGCAAGGGTTCTGAGGAGGAAATTGCTCAAGAAAAGTTAGATGCGTGGAGGGATAAGGTTATCGACCCTCCCAACAGTAAGTCTTTCTCCCCTTCTAAAGGTTTTTGCCCTTCTGGCGGCCTTGAGGACATTATTAGCTCTGCTCAAAATATAGGGATTTGGAGGCCTGTTGGGGGTATCCAAATTGCCGGGAAAGAGGTGGGCGGAAAAAGCAATCCGCCATCTGTTAACAGGGTTCTCTTTGCAAAAGACTCATCTCAGAAGTTTGTAGGGGCGGAGGGTTTTTATGCAGGACCTGGTAAGGGTTTAAATCAGGGGAATTTTGCTCATTCCCTCGGTACCGGAAAGGTGATAGAGGATGGGACATTGGTTGAAGGAGAAGCGGGGAGTCCTGTTGAAGGTTTGATTGAATCCCCTCCCAGATCTGGGAACGATCAGTCAGCAGTGAATGGATGTGGTTCGCAAAGGGTGGAAGGGGACCAAAACCCTAGTTTCGGAGTCAAGGGTTCTGAGCCAGAAACACAGAAGACAGGGGGAAAAAGGAAGAAGGCTAAACCACTGAAGAAGAAGCGTTTTGCGAACTTGGTACTTGGGATGGACGTGCAGGTGGAGGATGTCCTAGTTGTGGCAGAATGTACTCTTGTGGGCAGAATAAGAGGGCGCCCTGTTTCAGGCAAATCCTTAAGGCAGTGGGCGGAGAGCCAGTGGCTGGAAACCCCGGCAAATTCTTTCAAGACCAACACTCTGGTAAAGGGTTGGTTTATGGTTAGTTTTGACAGTAAGGAGGCGCGTGGAATGGGTGGAATGGGTCGAGGGGAGAACTAGGCCTTCGGGAATCGACCTGTTTTCTTCAAAAGATGGTCCCCCCTTTTCGATGCCTCGAAAGAAAAGGTTGAAGAATTCCCTGTCTGGGTCAGGGCTCCTAGTTTGCCCCCCTTTCTATGGGTGGATTCTGTTTTCAAATCAATAGGGAATCTCTTGGGCACTTATCTGGACGCTGATAGATCGTTTCTCCATACCTATGAGAAAGCTGTGGCAAGGATTTTGGTTAGACTCAATCCGAAAGAAGGACTGGCAGAATCAATTACATTGCAGTATAAGGAATTTGTTTTCGAACAGCCTCTGGACTATGAGCTTCTCCCCTTTCGCTGCCACCGCTGTCACGAGTATGGGCATCTGGCGAGGGATTGCCCATTGGGGAAGAGAAGAAGGAGGACTCAAAGCAAAGAAGAGGAATGGGAGGGGTCTCTGAGGAATGCTGAGAATCCAGTGGCGGGGTCTTCACCAATTGAAACTTCTATGGAAGATCCCTTTCATCAGTCAAAGGAGGGAGAATCGCGGGAGGACGGGGACCCGGTCTGTGCTGCAGCTGACCAGCCGAATTTGGAAGTGCCTCTTGCTGATCCAGCCTCCGATCCTGAAAGTGACCCATCCGGTAAGCAGTCATTCCCAATCTTTTCTCCCTTTTCTTCTGATACAATCGTCGGGGGCAGCCCGCTGTTAAATAATTGTAATGATGTTATGCAAAACATTGAAAACCTTTCAGCTGCTATCCCCTCCTTAAATCTGAACTGTGAGGTTTTATCCCCGAAAAGTCAGGGACCGGGTCCTTCCTCTTCTGTCTGTCATTATAACCTTAGATCTCTCAGTAAGAAGTCTGTCTGCCCGAATGAAGTTATGGAGCCTGTAGGTGGGCTAGGGGCTGAGTTTTCGAAGAATTTATCTAAAAAAGGTAGAGGTCGAAAATCTTTGTTCTCAAAAGCCCAAGAAAAAGCAATTTTTGATGTGGCTGATGGAAAATAAATGTCGATTCCTTGGGCGCTTAGAGCAGCTAAAACCCCTGAGGCAGTTAAAAAATGATTTTTTTTTCATGGAACTGCAGGGGTTTAGCCAGTAAACCCAAAAAACTGGCCTTAAAAGACCTTTTTTTCTCGTCACAACCCGGATATTGTTTTCCTTCAAGAAACTTTGGGCAAAAGTACTGATATTGAAGCTGCCCTTCGCTCCTCCTTTCCGGGTTGGACTTTCTTTGCTCTTGACGCCTCAGGTCATTCGGGAGGGCTTGCTATTGGTTTTAAGGAAGGGAGATTGAAGTTGTTAAATTTCTGGGGTCTGCCAAATGTTCTGGGCTTGGAGGTCATTTCCCCTGATTTTGCTTTTCCCCTTCTGTTTGTCAATGTCTATGGTCCATGTCAGGGAAGGGTTTCTTTCTGGAACAATCTCCTTTCAAAGGGGCTGATAATGGATAAAAACCTGATAATCGGGGGAGATCTTAACTTCTCCCTGGGTTTAGCTGAAGCTTGGGGGCCTCTTGCGAGGGAAGATCCTTTGACTGATTATTTCCAAAATGCCCTTCGCTCACATAAGTTGATTGATGTCAATATCATAAAAGCTAAACCTACTTGGAGGAACAGAAGAACAGGGGAGGATAGAATTGCAAAAAGATTGGATCGGTTCCTCATCAGTGAAAGGTTGTCATCCAATATACCTTTATTCAGGCAATGGGTGGGTGAAGGGGGGAATTCAGACCATTTTCCTATTTTGCTAGAATTCTCCAATCCCCTCCTAAGCCGGCTGCTCCATTCAAATTTAATGCCTCTTGGCTACAGGAGGACTCTTTCAATCAGCTTTTTCAGAGATACTTGGAGACATTCGGGCATCGGTCATGTGGAGAATAAAGGAGCCTGATTCATGGAAAACCTAAAAAGACTGAAGAGAGCAACCATCGAATGGGCCTCAGCTAGAAGGAAAAAACAAAATGAAGATCTGGTCAATATTGATGAGGCCCTTCGGGTGTTAGAAGATCCAGAGGCTGATGCTTATGCAACCCAGGAGTCAAAAGAAAGAATTCTGGCTCTAGAAAAGAGTAGAGCAAAGATTTTATTGGATAGAGAAGAGGAGTGGAGACTGAAAAGTAGGGCTATCTGGCTGAAAGCGGGGGATGAAAACACAAAAAAATTTCATAATTATGCAAAGGGACGGAGAAGTGCAAATACCATATGGTAGCTGAAGGACCCTGAAGGTAGAGAGGCCTCATCTTTTGAGGAGCTATCAAATATGGGTAAGAGACATTTTCAATCCCTCTTCTTTGATTCTGGGGGGGATCTCTTTAGCTGAAATCATTAGAACAGCCCAAGCTTTCCCCCGCTTTGTGGAGGAGGAGGATGCTGAAGACCTCTTCAGAGAAGTGACTAAGGAGGAAGTAGAAAGTATTATTAAATCTATGGCTAAAGATAAAAGTCTGGGGCCAGATGGTTGGACCATCGAGCTTTTCTCCCATTTTTTTGATTCAATTGGGGCAGAACTGACTGAAGTAGTGGAGGAATCAAGAAAGAAAGGAGAAATTTATGGTCCTTTTAACTCAACTTTCATTGCCCTCATCCAAAAAAA